>JAYMFT010318191.1:0-10034 GCA_038088735.1 Panulirus argus | reverse complement strand
ATATATATATATATATATATATATATATATATATATATATATATATATAGCATTAATGAGATGGCCTTGATTAGGGCATTCAGTTGCCTGTGTCGTCTCAGCGAACACTGAGAAATATTAATATTCATGCAATATGCATTACAGAGTCCAGCTACTCTTCGTACATGTTTTCCCTGATTACGACGGGCTCCCTCATTATCAGGCGAGAGTTTTCTCATCAACGCTGACCCCATGCATGGCTGCGTCCATCTCTGCATTGTCTGGGATAAAAGAAAGAGACAGAAACAGCGAAAAAAAAAGAAGAGATCAGCTAGAACCTGCCCAGAGGAGAGGAAACCTACCATGTACACATGGTGAGATTTTCCCCCCGAGGTGGCCAGCCCGAAGGACACTCCTACAGACGCCACAAGGGCCAGACCCTTTTGTTACGCTGCCGAAGGGAAAGTGGTTATTTGGGACGTATTCTACGGTTGACGAGGTGCTGCTTAAGTTATGCATTTACATAAGTTTACGTGAGAAAGACAGACAACAGGAGGCCTGATTGGACCACGACTGGGTTATCTGGTAAAAAAGAAAGCAAAAATAGTTTAACGTAATAAGAGAATATAATTCCGCTCAGAATCTTTTTAAGCTATCACCGACTTCCCGCTGCTGCACATTAGCCTTCTACTGTCCCCGCTACTGGTGTCGTTTATACAGTTTGTTTCTGGCGTTTTCTCAGAGTATACCTGAATTTAAAAATTATTTGTCTAAACGACTTTTAAAGGTATTTCTAGTCTTGGCATTCACTACGTCTGACGGTAACTTATTCCAGTGCTCAACACACCTTTAGGAAAAGAAGCTTTGAGTTTTATTCCATTTGTCCTGGTAACCATATTTTCTTATATTTCGAAAAGATATTCATGATTCAAGTTATCGAACTTGTACAGAATTTTGAACACCTGGATTAAGTCGCCGTGAAGTCTGCGTTTTTTAAGGGAGAAGAGATTCAAACGTTTTAGCCTCGCTTCGTATGCCAGATTTCTGAGGGATATAATCAATTTTGTCGCTCGTCTTTGTACTTGCTCTAATTTTTTCCCGTCTTGTTTTATATTTTGGGGACCAAAACTGAAGTGTATATTCAAGGTCTGGCCTTACTAGAGAATTAGAAAGTGTTAGAGTTGCTTGTGGTGTCCTGTAATCTATGTTCCTGGCTATGAAACCTAACATTTGGTTGCCCTTTTTTACTTGCTGCTGGACACTTTTTAGTGTACTTCAGATTGTTGCTAGTGACAACTCCAAGATCCCTTTCTTCATTTACTTTAGTTAGAGACTTTGCGAATAGTTTGTAGTCGTAACGTATATTCGTGTCTCCAAATTGCATAACTTTACACTTGTCTACGTTGAACTTCATTTGCCATCTGTCTGACCACTCTGCTAGTGAGTTAAGATCTCTCTGAATCATTTCGCGGTCCCGCCTGTTTACAGTTCTACCTCCTAGGTAAGAATCGTCAGCAAATTTGGGATCTTAAATCTGAGACCGAGTTCTAGGTCATGAATTTATATTATGAAAAGAATGGGGCCTAGCACCGACCCCTGTGGGACACCACTCGTTACGTCAAGCCAGTATGAGGCTTCGCCGTTTAATACTACACGCAGCTTTCTTCCACTAAGCCAGTCTCTGATCCATGTGCAGAGTTCTTCATCGATTCCGTGTGCTTTGAGTTTATGTTAAAGTCTCCTGTGAGGGAAATTCAGGTTATAGAGTGTCTATATCTCGTCCTCAATCTGCATTGTATGTGATCTCAAGGGATTTGCAGTATGGACCAACTTGGTCATATTCCCGAATTTCGTTGTGGGTGATGAAGACCCCAGTAGACGCCAGACTAGGAGCCGCGTGTTGATACAGAGGGAAGGCAAATACAACAAGGGAGCAGATATGAAATCAATATGTAGGTGGTTGGTATTAATACATAATGAGAATACACTTCAAGAAAGCTGTGCTTTGTCCTTTGACACCCAGGAAACTGCATCACTGTATTCAATACATATTGAATCTGTTAAGAAATTTTTGGGTTCCTTTTGGATTCCTAGAGGGCTTTTGGGTTCCCATCTTACCTGTGGAAAGCACAAATGTTTCGAGAACATGGATACTCCACCGGTGAAACAGCTTAGGCTATAATTCTATCTTCGTGTGGTTGCAAGGGCTACGGTAGATTGTATCACGAACATGTAATGTCTCTTGGTTTTGGTAGAGCAGTGAAATTAATGGGAATTGTATGACCAGTCACATCAAACACGCAGCTTCGTCCTGTCTTCCACTCGGGTAACCCTCGCGTATCAGATCATGAGTTATTGTTGCTTCATTGTTTACATTTATAGCCAGATATCTAGATGGTTAATTAGATATTTAAGTAGACGGGAATAGGGGAGAAAGTATACTACCCATGCACCTTCTGGATGTCTTAGAGGGAGGCTTTTTAAAAGGGCCTCTGGATCGGGGAGCTGGAAACCTTCCCCTTTTTGTGTGTCAGTTTCTGAAAGATGGGAACTGAAGGCGGACCCAAGTCAGGAATGCTTTTTCCTCCTCCAAAACTCAGGCTGTGGAGGTGTGAACAAATGAAGCCATTCTCCCACCGCCTCTGGCGCTACCTTCCCACGCGGGAATCGTTAAAAAAATTAAGGCACACACAGATATTGGTCAGCTATTTGGCGGTAGTATCCTGCCTTACGACTGGTCCAAGAAGTACCTAATACCCGACTTCCAGGCGCTCTCCGTAACTCACTCGTTGTATTAATGCTCCTCTTTCGTAACCTGCAAGAGAGCCAACCGTAAACTACTATTGATCCAGCGCCCAGTTGTACTCGGTCGCCTTAATATACGTTGCCTGTTATTCTGGGAGCACCAGGTGACTGGTTCCCATCTCGTGTCGTTATATTTGTTTGGGTTAGGACCTGTGTCCCTCCAAGCATGTGTGTGGCAGCGTTCGCTGGTCATTTCCCAAAGGCCGCCTGGGCGAAAGCCGTCGCCATATGTCATTCCCCGTGCCTCTGTTGGCGAGTTGAGGGCGACTCCCGTTCCATTAATGTTCTGCCTGTTTGTGCATCGTACTTTGGGTGGGTACGCCGCCCGCTTTGTTGACCCATCCGCGTAAATGGAGGAGGCGAGGATCCGGTGGGTTTAGTCCTGGGTTATCCCACACGAGTGTGAGGATCGAGGATGGTTATTTCAAAGTCGACCAGGATTAGAGTTCGTTCTCCATTCCCTCCTTGTTCTCTTACCCCAAAAGCTCAGCCGTCCGCCCCGTGTTTCAGTTAGTAAGTGGCGAATGTTGGCTAATGGTCGCTGGTAATGCATCACGTAAAAGCATGAGACGATAAAACAACCATTTTTATGTGTAGATATCAAATACCAGTTATGCCTACTGCTCCCTTCCAAAAAGAGCAAAATGTACGAGTTTAGATTTAGCAAAATGTACTAGTTTCGATTTAATGTCCTCACTGGTTTCATGCTTTTGATTAGTCAGATTCCATGAAGTTCTGAAAGATCTGGAATCAGAAGATAAACATCTGACGGGCTGCTTGGTGCATTGGCTTGTTAAACGAGAATTACTTAAATTTATCATTTGGAGGTGGAAGTGATTTTCCATGAAAAGGAAAAGAAAAATCATTACCAACAGTAGAATCGTAGGTGACTTTTGATTGACCTCTGACGTCACAAACCTTTTGGAGGAAGTGAAGACCAAGTTGTAAGTGCAAATTCAGGTGATAAATCGACTTTACAGTTACATAAAAGCATTTTGAAATGAACTTGATTAGTGGGAAAGCTAAATACGTTAAGGCAGCGCTTGTCACATCTTCCTCCAGCCTACCATCGTCTTGATATTAACTTGGGTGTCCCACGCTAAAGAACTGTCGTAATTGAACAACATGTTAGCGAGCTCGTGAATTGGATGAGCAGATCTAAATTTTCTTCGTCCATTACTGACGCTGACTCTATCCCAGATCACTTGCAAGTGGAGGTCACTGACCTTGATAGATACCACATGATATATGGATTTAAGACCCAGAGCGTTGTTGGGTTTGGCAGATATACAGGTGCTTCGCTTCGCTTCGCTTCTCGGGAAGACCTACTTCTGTGAAGTGCTTTCCTCGAGAGGCGTTCGACTGACAGATTTACATTTTTTGATATATCTTGTAGGTTGAGCCTAAGCAAGCATTCCACGCAGCATAAGCCTACTGGTCAAAAGGAAATGTTCTCGGAAGTGACATTTGATAATATTCATTTTTTAAGTCATTCTTTGATCAGAAAATCGGGGTTCAGTTACCGTGTCAAGTTCATTATCATTATAATTATCGTCTCTTATATCCTACCTGTGTCCAAGGATTCTGAGAGTTCGAATGCTTTGTAAATCTGCTCTCTGCTTATTATAATAAAGCCACATTTGTGTGTCAGTATTGTCCAGTATTACACGCAATGCCGCCGTTACAGTATATCTTTATTGATCAGTATTTCTATGAATTCTTTCGTTTATAAACCGGGTTCATCTAAACAGCTTGACACAGCGAGCTGTATGATTTACTCACTATTATATGTTTGTTTCTCATTGCAACAATCGGCCTTCGCTTGGTCAGGGGAAGTCCAAATTGCATTTTTGTGGTCATAAACTTGTTTCTTGTTTCAGTTGT
This sequence comes from Panulirus argus, assembly GCA_038088735.1. Classification (NCBI taxonomy): domain Eukaryota; kingdom Metazoa; phylum Arthropoda; class Malacostraca; order Decapoda; family Palinuridae; genus Panulirus; species Panulirus argus. Next base: position 5,366 of record JAYMFT010318191.1, on the reverse strand, counting down.
AGCGTTTTTTTTATTTTGTGCTGTTTTTGTTAGAGGTATTCACATTTAGCAAAGTGAACTTTTATTTATTTCTTTTGATATATATATATATATATATATATATATATATATATATATATATCTTTTGTTATTGTGCTAGTTCTTTACCTTTCCAGAGTGGCAACCACATTAAGAGATTTTTTTTTCCCATATATATTCACTATTTCCCATGTGAGCGAGGTAGCGTCTAGATGACTAAGCTATAGAGAAAAAAAAAATCCTCGCTTGGCTCCTTCCTCTGTTCCTTTTCTTGAAATATCCCAATCTGCTTCTGAGCTGTAAGGCCAAGACAGTCATGGGTGACTGAGTCATGAATGAGCAAAAAGAACATTTTAATTTCAGGATTTCCAGCCCCATATAACCACGGCCTATGACTGGAAAAGGGGCTTTGCCTAGTGCTGAGAAATCTTAGAGGATTATATTCTTCTTAACTTTAATTCAAGAGTTAGAACGAACTTGCCTTTTTTTTTCTAATTTGGTTCTAAATATGAGAGGAACTTGCGTTACCAATAGTGTATATAACACTCAGAAACATTAACCAACATCCAATGAATTAAATTAGTAAAAGAAGAATGTAGAACTGAAGATGCCCTCATGGATTAGCTGCACTTCAACGTTTTTTTTTTGTGAGTGCTCCAACACACTCGTCAGTGACGGTCGTAAATCATTAAGGTGATAAGAATGAAAAAGAAAAGTTAAGAGACTTGATATCTGTTACTGAGTATCAGATGATCAATCACTGATGTTTAACGTTAAGTTTCTGACGATTCATTCATGACGAGTCTTTATCCAATTCTATATACTGCTTCAGATTAAATCTGTGTCTTTTGGGAACAAATCTTTCGTTTCTGCTTCTTTGAGATCGCTTAGCATTTGAAATTCTAATTCAGTATTTCTTCAGATACCCCGGCTTTACCTGGGTTCGTATGTATTAAAACGGGATCACTCGCTGAAGCGTTTCGAACCCATGAGGCTTTGGCAAACCCGAACCACATATATTTGACATTCTTGTGTATATTTTTTCTGATCCACCTTATTCGTGATATACCGAAAGTGAGTATGTATGAAATGTAAAGCACGTACGAGTATTGATATTGTATTTCTATTACAGACTTTGATTCGAATGGAATTTCGAATCCTCACTTTCAAACTAACCTCGCCTAAACGCGGCTCATTTGGTCATCCTGATCTCGCCGGAGATCCCTTGAGCCTATGTTACGACATCTGTTGTTATGTAATCTTGGTAACAGTTATACCCAGCGAGGGGTGGCGGGCATCAACAACACTGTTATTGTGCTAATGTTAGCGAGGTTGCGATGAGACTACTGCCATTTCCCCTGAAAAGCATCGAATTGGTATATTTGACATATGAATATTACTGTATGATGTATACCGTAGTAATCTCAACGTCGACCCGTAGATTATCATCATTTATTCATTATCCTGTGGTCATTTCTGTAAATCAATGGCCAGAACATGGTTGCGATTGAGGTGATCTTGCTCGTGCTGTGGTAGAAATTGACTTTTATTATGTGGAATTCTAGATGGTCTTCTGTGGATTACATTTTTCAGTTAATTTTCCTGTATATTTTTTCCTTTTGAAGGAAGGGGTAATTATACACAAGCCCTGATAAATTGTCGATCGTTTTTGATATATATATATATATATATATATATGTGTGTGTGTATGTGTGTGTATGTGTGTGTTTGTGTAATTTCTTTCACAAAACAGTTTGTGTATTGACCAGCTAGCTATCTTTCTTTATGGTAACCGATATGCAAAACCGACCCCCACGTCACCATGTCCGTGAAAATGTAATAATGTGAGTGTACTAAAGACGAAATCATGAGGATGATTAATTAGAGCTCCCACTGTGTTTGTAGACCTGGTTCTTTGAGAGTAAAAAAAAAATGGTCACTAGAAAAGGGGAAAACCCTATTAGAGAAGGGAATTTTCACAGCTTAGCTTTAAGGAGAAAAGAGGATATATTATAATGGCCGATCCTCGCATGGTTAGGTGAAAGGACAATAGGGGAGAGCGAGAGCTGCTCTTTGAGATGGGGCGTAATACGGATAAGAGAATGGAAGGTTGAATTGCCGTTAGTGGTAGATAAGTCGCTCGTGGTTAAAGGCATAAGGTCTCTGCTTGTTAATATCCGGCCCTGGGCTCGATCTCATGCTTGACCAATTGCTTGCGCCTGCTGGTCACGGCTGCGTGTCATGCACATGTGTAAGTCGTGTATACAAAAAAAGGACATAGAATGGTTGATGCTGTGTCTTCGGTTTTACACGTGAGTCACCCAGGGACATTACACTGGATCTTTGACCATTAAGTAATCGTCTTAACTCGATCATTCTCAATTTATTATGAATTTTTTTTAGCTGATGCTTTGTCCTTTTTGCTTCTCGGATCTCACAAACTTCATGCAATTTTTTCAAGTCGTACTTTTATGAGATATGTCTACATTCTGCTCTGAGGACGTGAAGTGTTACGAGGACTGAAGCAAGCATTACATTCCAAAGTTTAAGATTAAACCTCTAGATGCGCGAGAGGAACATGGACATCTTCTCCTGTCGTCATGAATGGCATCCAGTTTACTCAGATCTCATTTGGATTTGCATTCCACTCGTCAGGTAAAACTGTTGCTTCCAATCATCTTTGGCTAATCTGTTTCTCTCGGCGATGAGAGAAGATCTCTCCGACTCCATTCATCCGGGCGTCTCGATATCTTGTGAGACATTATGAAGCCTTTCACTTCGTAATCTTGTCTAATGTGTTCCGCGTAGAATCGCTCTCATTTCCTTTCGATTCGATTACATCCATCCAGTTTGGATTTCTGGCGAGAGAGAAGAGGGCGAGGAACCGCCGTAGAGTAGTTGTTATACATGGAAGTGTTAACTATGGATTCGAGCGTAAGATAAATGATATCCTTTACCGCATTAGTTACAGGATCCTCCAAGAGAGCTGCCAGACTTAGTTAAGGTGCTGGAAGGTACTGTTCTGATCACTGGAAGGGCCTTAATGTCTAGCAATCAAGAAGGAAAATGCTGGTACGTTCCCGTGTCGTGGATTCCCATGTTCAGAGTATGTAAAGAATATCAGGTGTGTGTGTGTTTGTGTGTCTTGCAGTTCTTTCTAATATGATTATTTACATTTTCCTTGCGTGAGCAAATCTCCCTCCTCCATCCTCCTGCCTTGGAGCCTCATGAGGGCATATGTCAGGAACGAATTTCAGAATGCGGAGGAAAACCTTCCTGCCATTGAGAGTCTGTTTTCTTTGGCCGCGTTTAAGTAACTCGACCCAGCTCGAGCTACCCAGGCAAGTACTCGTGCACTGCCTCCGCCTCTCTCTCTCGTCCTCTTCCTCTGGCTTCTGCTGAGACGAGCAGAGTCGTCGTGTCTTGAGTGATGGTGTATATAGAGGTGTTTGCCCCTTCAGGCATGTGTGGAGGGGAGAGGTGCAGTGGGTGGAAGTAGGGCTTGGCTCCTGAAGGTACAGTAGAACAAAGTCCATCTCTTTCTCTCTCTATCTCTTACACACACACACACACACACACACACACACAACATGCCCTATGGAAAATTGAGAAAAGCAGATAGATATACGCCACCGGCCGTTCTGCAGTTAGATTTAACGCATCTGAATTTGTTTCTACGCTCGTCGTAACTGATTGCTCGTATCAGAAATGGATAACATCGATAGGACACGCGTATTCACCGACGCACGTGTCCGCATGCATGCACAAACACACACACACACACACACACACACACACGCGCGAGATACGCCTTCAAGAGCGGAGGAGCAGAAATCTGGTAGTAAGGAATGTCGCCTCGTGTAGACAGTGCATTTTTGCTGTGGGAATCCAAATAAGGTTTTGGAAATCTTCGTGAGCAACCCTGAGAAAATGCGAAATGATAATAGCTCATGTACGAGCGGAAAAGAAGATGATAGAAGAAGGAGATTGAAAAGGCCGAAGGGTGGAAAGGGTAACTCCATCAATGAGGAACGGATTGAATGAGTGAGGTAACTGAAAAGGCTAAAGAAGAGACAAGCAAGAGAAAAGACAAAGGATGCAAATGGAAGGGAATTAAGAGTTAGGATGGAATGGAGGCGAGAGGGAAATGAAGTGACAGAAAATAAAGAGGGTAGAAGCTAGTAAGAGCGATGGATGAGAAGGGGACAGAGTGGGAAAGGCAAGAATGGGAAGGTTCGTTAGGTTAAGAAATGTTAAACAGGAAGATATGAGAGGAGTGAAAATTGGAAAGAAGGAAGAATAGAGACGACGAAGACTGAAAAGAAGATGAAAGGAAGGATAGAAAAGGATTTTCGCATTTGATAGAGAGGGCAGAAGATTGAATCCTTGAGTAGGGTCGGACAGAAAGATGAGAAGGGCGGAAGAAAGTGGAAAAGATAGGAAAAACTATCTTAGTACTTGGTCTTCTAGGAGCATAATTGGGAATTTAGGGTATCATAACTATCATCCAGCAGATAACCTTACCATAAGTCATCAGGTCTTCAGTTATCTGTCCTTCCCATGTACTCGTACTCATCATACATATCAGGGACTGAATCATCACAGCCTGGGGGATGGGTCAGTCATGGCAAGCGCTTAGCCATGGGATCAACTCATCATTCGATTAATGTCGTATTACTCGCCAAGAAGACTCAAGTCTACCTGGAATTGTCTTCTTCTTTCTTAGGTGAAACTTAACATTGGACTGGATCATGGAACTCGAGAAATGCATCCGTCATGACGATGATCCATTCATCGAACTCATCCTAGAACGGATTCAGACATGGAACCCGAAGAACAAACTCAACCTACAACTGGCTCAGACCGAACTCAAAGAGCAAACTCTTCTTCCAAAGGGGTTCAGACATCGAACTCAAGGAGAAAACTCATCCTATAAGAGGTTCAGACATCGAACTTCGGATATCGAACTCGGGGAGAAATCTTGTTCACAAGGAACTCAAGAAATATGCCCCTTCCACCACGGAATGATCAAATTTTATTCATTCATCATTACCCCTGGACCATTTTTAGGAAAGGAGTCCTGTTGTTACCCAGGACCTTTCGTAGGGCTCCTGTATCCCAAGGATATGCTACTTCCATTAGCAGGGAAATGATGGACTCTTCTGGAGTGGGAAGTTCTTTGAGGTGAGTGTACACCTAGTGACATAGCCTCACTAAAAGGTTAATTTACACACGCGGTGTAGCCTCTACTAGGCGAAGCCCGGTAAAACCTGTTACTTATATATATATATATATATATATATATATATATATATATATATATATATATATATATATATATATATATA
>JAYMFT010318190.1:0-23469 GCA_038088735.1 Panulirus argus | reverse complement strand
ATATATATATATATATATATATATATATATATATATATATATATATATATATATATATATATATATATATTTTGATTATAGCATTCATTTGCCCTAGCCATGTCAACCCAGATGAAAAAAGAAACGTTAATCGCCCCTGCTAATTGCTTTGAAAACTTATGAGACAAGATGAACATAGAAAGAATATAGATCATATTTATATTTATATGATAACATTTTTCCATGTTCACAGGACTGTCAAATGACGATTGGGTAATTACTAGGCGGTGATTAAGATATTTCCCGCAATGGTAGTAATTTCAGCAGCGTTTGAATGAATTGCTGTGGTTTGACTCAGAACCTGGCGAATCCGCCCGTCGTGGGCAGATAATGATCAACTCGAAATGCAACCAATGTGTCCGCGACTCCCTCAGTTCCTCTGATGAAACCTGCTGAGTTTGAGGCTTGAGTTTCCTTCCTACAAACGACTTCAAAAGGTCATCAAAGATGTGTCGTTCACATTACCGGCTGATGTTTCGATGCACAACGAGGCAAGCTGAGGTGACAGGAGGTAATTTACTGGTTAGGTTCGTGTGTGTGAATGTCGCATTCTGGTTGTGTGTGACACCCCCCAACCCCTCGGTGACCACAGAGGCTCACCAGAGGAGCTGTCGTAAGTTTCAGTTTAATTCAATTTGATCACTTAATTTGCCGCAAGGTGGTAATGGTCGAGTCATGATGACAGTCGGGTTGATGAGATAATATGGCCTGGGCCGAGGCTGGCCTTCCTCCCGCCACGCCCCAGGGCTCTCCACGTCTCTTATATTGTTAAAGGTGCTTGCCACCCACCGGCATTGGCTGCTGCTCTCTCTTTATTTACTCTTGAATTGGGGAACGCTCCTCTCCCCCCTCTCTCTCTCTCTTTTGCGGTGAGCGTTACGCTCTAGCCCTGCCCCCTTGTGGCAGATCTTGTTGCAGGTCCTCATAGGCTGGTACTGTCTCTTGAGAGATACCCTAGACCGTGGTTTAAGGCATTACCTGACGTGTCGTGTGTCAGCTGGTATTATACCGGCGCCACCCTCGTGGTGTACCCGTGGCTGCAGGAGGGTGCAGTGTGCGGGGTGCAGTAGACGGCGGCCTACTGCCACCCGTTACCCGTGACTGGCATTCAACACGGAAGGAAGAAATCTTCGTTGACTGTTAGTATTTTGGAGGGATGCGACGGCGGCTGAATGAAATGACAGACATACCCGGCAGAGGTCGGGGCGCGTCAGCTGGTGGGAGAAGGGTAGGTATCACGGTGCAGGGAATGGAGATGTCTCAGTGGCGTGGCGTGTGTGTTGTGTGTGTGTGTGTGTGTGTGTGTGTGTGTGTGGCGCATCCATTGAAGGCGGGGGTCATGAGGGCGAGGGGGCGCCCTACCCCCTGCGTCACGCAGATGAAGCCGCGACTAAAAATAGGACATTAGGATAAAAGATAGACCTGAGAGACCTTCCTCCTCTCCTGTGGGTGACGCCGACCCTTCGTTTATATTTTTCCTGACGGAGGTGGGGGAGGGAAGGCGGAGGCAGCCAGCATGAAAGGGAAATGTGTTTTCTGAACGTCGTGTGGAGCAGCTCCGGGGAGACTTGGTGTGCACGTCCTGAGGTCACGGATCATTAAAACTCATGCTGAAGTTTTGTTATATAAAACTTTACCAGAGCCGCTTTGCTCGAAACTTTTAAGAAACTTTTATCTCGATACTCTTACTGCCAGTGGTTTTCATGTGTTGTAAAATTTACCCATAATTAGTTTGCATCGTCTCCACCTCGTACAAAAACTAATCAGAGCCAATCAAAGATTTTAATTGCGGATTATTATTATTATTATTATTATTATTATTATTATTATTATTATTATTATTATTTGTTTGCTTTTAGATGAACAGTAAGCAAAGAAATATGTCGACCCCTCGAACGGAAGGGAACAGCCCTTGCCCACGACCCTTGCTAATGATGACTTACCCTTTGAATCCCGACCAGTGAAGGTTAGATCACGAGTCACGATCACATTACCCAGAGGTCGTATCATCGTACTCGAGAGTCGCGCCGCGGCTGGCGAGTCCTGCAGGTGGGACAACTGTGCACTGAGCACTAAAGTCCTGAGTGGGTGCTGGCTGTGTGGGTTAGACCCCAGGGAGAGAGACAAGGCTGTAGGTCAGACCCGAGAGGGAGCCAGGGCTGTGGGTCAGACCTCAGGGAGGGAGGCAAGGCTGCACCTCTGCTTCTATCCTTAACTTCTCTCTCTTTGATTTTGTGAGTTTTTTGTTATGCTGCATATATCTTGGTACCTCAGTGCCCAGTGGTACCTATAATTATCATAATGCCTCAAAGGTACTTCGCTTATTATGGTACCATAATGTCCAGGGTTGCCATAGCGTCCAGTGTTGCCTCTTGTGTAGGGTACCTTGCTGTCCAGAGTTGCCGTAGTGTCAAGAGTTGAGTAAGTTTCCAGAGCAGCTTCAGTATCAAGGGTTGCTCCAGTGTTCGAGGGTTGTCTCGCTCTAGGGATGCCATAGTATCCAGCGTTGCCTCAGTGTCCAGGGGAACCAGGTTGTCCACTTTACCGATGGTGTCCACCGGTGCTGCATCTCACTAAAGTTGAATTCGTTTCCAGCGTTGGAACAAGTCTTATTGCTTTCAGTTGAGCCCAACAACTTTGCCACAAGTCTTGCCTCGCCATATTTTGCCTGGGACTTTTGAGATTTTTCAGAGAGGTTGGCTGAGTGGGTTGAGGAGCTGGAACTCTTATCTGCGCCACAAGGGTTCGAACTCCTTCTGGGTTCATAGATATTTTATTGCTTGTTATTATTATTTAGAAGGAGTTTTGTTACCGAGACATATATAAATGTGATATATTTCAAGCTTTACCTGAATACTTATGTTTTCAGGGTTGAGGTATACAGCCACATATTAATTTTTTTCGTCTACAGCCACATATGTACTGAGTCTGTGGCTTTATGCTTCCAAGTACACCTTTGTACTGAGAAGAGTACAGTACAGCTCTCTGCATGGGGCATCCATTCGATATTTTGGTCTGTAAGGAGCCACAGTCTCACTCCTATGTGAACGTGGCAGATATGAAACAGGATGGGTGTACAAGGGCCATGTGGGCAGGACCCGGGTGGGGAAGTAGGCTGAAGTCCTCCCAGGGGAAGTGGACCGCCCCGGATGGACGGGCCAGGCGCGGACCCGGATGGTGTGGCAGGCTTTGATTGACCCAAGGTACGGACCGCCCCGGGTGAGCGGGCCAGACTTGTCCCCCAACAATATATTGGCCCAAGTGTTGGCCGCTGCTGAAGGAAACGTTTTATTGCGTCGTCCTCGCCAGCTGCTAAGAATCGAAGTCACGCACCCCTGCCTCTCAGACGCAATCCTTGTTGAAGTTTGCTGAAACTCTTTCGTATATTTATTTGTATTTCATTTTAAGATCTGCCTTTAAAGATTATTTTTCTTTAGAGCAAAAATCGATAGAAATTGAACTAATGGGAAGTAAAGTCTTCGTGTATCATTCCCTTTTCCACTGCTTAATTCCACTTGTACAAGGCTGGGTTAGTGTAACCAGCTTATCGCGGTTGGCTGAATGTTAAGATGAGAATTCAAGCATGAAAAGCAGGTCACTCCGAGTCGGTTGTCATGTCACATCTTCACCCAAGATGCCCTGAGTTGGGTTGCCGGAGGTGCAACGTCTTCACTTTGGATCTGGGACGTATACTTTTTTGTTTTGTTTTGCTCTGATGTTTGTAGGTATAACCCCAGTGGTACACTGTATTTACGTTACCCCAGTGGTCACTGCACTACACTGAATTGTTTGTAGTTATGGAAAAAGCGTGTCCAAGACTGACAGTGGCGGCGCTAGAGGAGACGCCCACACAGGGTTATTGTACTCCAGGATGCTGGGGACAGTGGTGGGGAGAAGACTTGAATTGTTGGGCAGAAACATCATCCTTCAGGATCATGTCGCAGCTTCTCGCGAGACTCGACGGATGAATGGGGCTATGTGGTTTCCAAATGGCGAGAAGATGGTTAGGTCTTACATTGTAGAGCTTTAGAACGACAGTGAGATGGGAACGGTCCGTCACTGGCACTACGGTCGGTACTTATCAGGAAGAGTAGCAATAGGAGAACCAGATTTTGTACCAGTGTAAGTTATGTGAGACACGATGGTCAGGTTCTAGGTGAGCGAACAGTGTTCAAGTTTGGTTTGATAACAAGGTAGCAGTATGCTTGGAGACAAACAGCTGAAGTCATAACAGAAAATGAAGTTAAAAGGTTTGATGTGTTGTTGGATTCAAGAAGCGTACTGAGTTGATTTAAACGAAAGATGAGAATGATTATAGAAATCACAGATGGAAATTACTTACGGTGTGTTAACGCTTAGAAAGAATAGATATTGGTGTCAGGAGGTTAAACTCCTATGTTTTAATCAACGATGGTGAAGGTAAACGCCCCAATTACTCCAACAAGAATCTTTCTGGGCTGTTTCAATTTTTCGTGTGTCCTGCACAGCGGGAAGACTGACAGATTTAATTACTCTGTCTACCGTCCCGCGTCGCTCGATGTCAGGTGTCAGGAGTCCATCAATACGTCCTAGCCAGTAGGGCTTCCATTGTTTAGTGTTTTGCTTTTGAAATGGAGTATGTTATTGTTAGGGTTGATGAAAGGGTGTGAAGCAGACAGTGACTTGTGTTAAACCTAGAAACATTGATGGTACGACACTTCTCCACGACGGTAGACTTAAGACCCTTGAGCGGGATGGCGCGCCCTTCGAACGCCCTTGTCCACAACGGCAAACCCACGACTCTTGAGCACGACGGCGCGACCCTTTGGTATGATGACGTGACATTAGACTTATGCCAGAAGAATCAGGTGAGAGACCTGGCCGTCGTACCAACGTGCTTAAGAGGCTAACTTCCTTACTTAAATGTTATTTCTTGTTCATCGAACTGGTTCATAAAATCACGATATCTGACAGACGTCACATACGCCGTCACCTCGAAGGGCTTTATACGTAGTGAGAGTGACTATGTGGTGTCATGACTGGTACTTGAAGGCGTTTTAAAGATTTTTCGGCGGGTGGATGCAACAGGACGTTGACGGTCTTGATGACCCTGGCAGTTAATAGGCCCAAAGCCCAACCAACCAGCCAGCCAGTCTACACTTCACCGGAGAACCAACCTTGTTTTTTTAAAGCATTTTCTCCTTTTTGTAGTAAATCGATCGTCTCATAAAGATACTTACGCGACTAGTGTGTTAAATTCTCCAGTTTAGTATGTAATGTATACTTCCTGAACGGTTCCTGTTTGTTTACCTACCTTGGGTGAGTTGGACATCGAATATTGCATTCCAGCGGCCATGCCACTAGGAATCTCTCTCCTCACAGACAACTTGTTATGGTTCATTTCACTTGTTTGAATGATCGTTCGTTAACATGACATAAACAGTCCTTATTGCGTTTGCTGGCCAGTCACTACCAAATCACCCGGTCGAGACTACTACGGGAATATCTGCGGGGAAACTACTCTGCTGTAAGCTGCGGAGTTGTCCCAGACACTTGAAGAGATTTGGGGTCGGGGAAGTAAAGATGAGTAACTGTAAGAGACGTGAACAAGGTTGAGGGAGAGGTTTGGTGGTGAGTTGGAGATGCAGTAGTGTTGCGGGAAGTGTTGACCGGGTGTTATGGATGTGAGATATATGCCGCTACCGACTTGGCCGCCTCAGAGGAAAGACAGTTTTTGTTCTTTACATGGGACGTGCTGGACCCTACTCATATGATGTTGTTCCCTTGGCCCTTCAAGTTCCAATAGTCTTTCAAGTTCCATTGATCTTTCAAGATCCAATGGTCCTTCAAGTTCCACTAGTCCTTGAGATTTCACTTTTCCATTATGTTCCACTGGCCCTTCAAGTTCCATTGGCCCTTCAAGATCCACTGGTGCTTCACGTTCCACTGGTCCTTCAAGTTCCACTGACCCTTCAGTCTTCACTCGTCCTCCAGTTTCCACAGGTCCTTGAATTTCCACTGGTCCTTTAAGTTCCACTGGCCTTTCAAGGTCCACTGGTCCTTTCAGCTACACTAGCCCTTTAAGTTCCACCGTTCCTTGAATTTTCAGTGGTCTTTCAAGGTCCTCAAGTTCCACTGATCTTTAAGTTCTACCAATCTTTCAGGTTCCGTGGTCCTTCAAGTTCCTATGGTTCTTCGAGTTCCAATGGGTCTTCAGTTTGCACTGTTCCTTCAAGTTCCATTGTTCCTTCAAGTTCCACTTGGCCTTTTGGATTCACTAGTTCTTCAAGTTCCACTGGACTTTCAAATTCCATTGGTATATCAGGATATTCTGTCTTTTCAAATTCCGCTTGGTCCAAGTTTCGGTGATCCTTCAAGTTCCACTGAACCTTTTTACCTCTACTACTCCTGTCGGTCTCACTGATGTCACCATAACCACCACTAATTCAATGTTCTTTTTTGATTCACGCTTCCAGTACCATTTAATACAACCACTATACATTCATACCTCTACTGTACATTCATTGCCTCCGCTGTACATTCGTGCCTCCACTTGTCGTCTACTCTTCCACCATACCTCCACTCTTAAATCGTGCCTCCATTACTATGTAACAGCTTTTCTGTCTTCCCTTCCTCCAGCAACACAACGTGGCAGTTTTTCCTCCCTTCACCAACACTCCCTGGCTTTCCTCCCTCCCTCCACCAACACACCCTGGCTCTCCTCCCTTCTTCCTCTTTCATATGATAAGGACATTAAGAGTGAGGATACAAGGCTCGAGGTGCTGTGATAATGACACAGGCTGAGGGTTTTCTGTAACTAACATCTTTACAACAACAGAACTGAAAACTATTTTTCAGCTAAAATGATTTTTGGTCGTTTAACTCTTGGTGTAAGGTGGTAGCCTCTCTCATGTAACACGAGAACAGATGGGAGCATCAATGAAAGCAGCAGATGGGGAAGTGGTAACACGCAAAGAAGAGGCGAAGAGGAAATAGGGCAAGTGTTCTGAAGGACTGTTGAATTTATAAAAGAATATAGAGACAGATTTAGGGTGTTTAGGACTTGGGGGTATGCGAAGCGGAGAGGCATGGCAAGTGTTCTGATGAAAAAGGAAAAGAGGTGATGAAAGCTTTACATCAGATGAAGTGAGGCAAAGCGGCTAGAATGAATAGAATTGCTGCAGTAGATTCCCCAAGAAAGGGGGTGGCGATGTTGTGGGTTGGTTAGTTAGGACTTTCAATGTATGTATACCCCAAGGTAAAGTGCCTGAGGAATGGCGAAATGCATTTATAGCGCCATTGCATTCAGGCAAGGCGGACAAGGGTGAGTGTTCGCATTACAAAGATGTGAATTTCCTAATTACATCTTGTTAGGTGTATAGGAGAGGGTGGTGGCACGCAGACAGCATCTGACTGAGGAGGAACAATGTGGTCTCAGGAGTGGTAGAGGATATGTGAATCAGGTGTTTGATGGGTATAAGGGGCCTGACTGTTGAGTGGGGTGATGCTTGACTGGATGTGGAGGGCCTGACTAGAATGGTATGACCCTTGAATGTGGAGTGGGAGGACACCAGTCAGGAGTAAGGGGCCTTGAGTGTGTAGTGGCGGAGGTGGTTCCAGGTAAGTGAAGACGAGGCAGGCGACGTTCACATGCTCAAGGTAACTAGTGAAGGGTAAAGCCCTCGAGTCAAGCGATAATTTGACCGGCAATATTTCCTCCTCTGGTCAGGTTTTTCGAACAGCTTATGATTTTTCCCCTGTGTACACAAAGGTATCGTTCAGCATAAAATAACCAGCAGCTCCGGTGTGTCCTGCCAACCCCGTCCTCACAATGCACCACATACTTCCTGTAATTACACCAGTCAGTCTACCCAGCTTGAGGAGATGGATTTTCTTTTTTCTGTTTTTGTTCAAACTATCCAGCAGAAGTCATGTAGTGGTTGCTCAAATTATTATTAATTAATACTGATATTAAACTCCTCTCCAACACCTAACGCTTAGCTAAGAAAGAATGAAGCAAAGATTGGTCAGTAAGGTACTCTACAGTAAATTTGCCCTTCGCGTGAACCCAAGGCATACCGTCTCCACGTTTTTGTAATTCCACCTCTTGACTCGGTGAACATACTTATTAGTGTAGCATCCACTCGCTCCTGGAAACTTCACAATACGGGAGTAGCTAAGTCTGCCTCTAAGAAACTGGGAGTCATGTTTAGATGAAATTTCTTTTCCTCTGATCATTCGCTTCGTTTATAGAAAGGATTGAACCGTCTTTGTATAGAGTACTGTTTTTACATCTGGTTTGGTTATAGATCTGCATCCTTACTTGACAGAGTTAAGTCGAAAGCGGTCCGACTTATAATCAGTCCCAGGCAAACTTCAAAACTTGACCCTCTTGCCCTGCGCCGCAATGTTGGTTCATTCTCCCTCTTTTATTGGTATTGTTTTAGTTTCTGCTCCCGAGAGCTGGCTGCTAGTGTACCTCTATCACTTAGCTAGACCATACAATACTCGGCAAGATGCTGCGTCACATGATTACTGAGTGGCCGTTGGCAACTTAAGGAGGACCGTTTTGATATCTGCTTCTTTCCCTTCACCTCGAAGCTTTGTAATTCTCTACCCTCTCATGTCTTTTCAAGTAACTATGAACTGGTACGTTTTAAAAGACAGGTTCTTCACTTCCTCCGAAATTCGGAAGTACTTTCCCTCGTCTATTCTTTTTCTTTTTCATTAACATTTCTACATTTCAGTTATGGCCTGGCCGTCATATGGATTTTTGTCCGCAACTGGATTCTCAAATGTAAAAAAATAAGAAAATAGATCACCGCAATCAGACACTCTCGCATCTTCATAGAATGCATTTTACCACAGTTTTTGCGAATCTCCCTGATGGAGATGTCGATCAGTTTATAAAACCACTGGTGCCATCACAGACCACATCTGTTAGACAGACTTAGAAGACAAATGTCTTGCCTGAGGATAATCCTTCCAAGACTTTCAGATCATTTTCTCTTTTCTTTCTGGATTTTAGCTGGACCCCTATAGGGTGTGGCGAGGTCTCATCCCAGTCGCTTAGCAAATCAGTCTTGCATCTAACCCACCAACAGCAATACAAATGTTACTCTCATTTCTTCTGCACATACACCTAGGGACATGCCAGTCAACACGCATCCTCTGCGAGAATCAGTTGTACTAAACGTCCCCACAATATGTACCGTGATGGTGGAGTCAGCCGGAAGTTTATCAGCACCTCAGTAAACCCGTGATCTTGGGCTGGCGTGGTGGCCTTTGTACTGGCGAGGCAGCAGCGGCAGCAGGAGCCAGCATGGTGCCCTCGTAACAGTTGCGAGGCAACAACAAGTCAGTCAGGTGACCCCTGTTGAGATAGGGAACATGAGGCAGCAAGGTGCTCCAGCAAAGAAATGGAACGGCAGTGTGACCCTGTAGAGTAACAGTAGGAGCCATGATACTGGCTACTTACAGACACTGGACAGCAACAGGTGTTAGCTGCTTCCCTACAGAACAATGGGAAAGGAACAGGAGTCAGCATTGTCCCCCAGCGTAGCTACACCATAGAGTACGTCCAGCATAATGGCGCTGTAGAGAAGTGGGGCTCGGGGTACCACAAAGTCCAAGATGCTTCATCATACAGACGGCTCCCAGCACAAGGAAGCGCCGTGAACAGCCACTAACGTTAAGAGGCCAGCGCTTCATAACGAGTGGGAGGAAGGGTCCTCGATGGCCCATTAATTAGGTCTTCGTTAGTCGTTGTTCCCTGCGAGTCAGCCAGACATGGATGATAATTAGCGGGGAACGAAAGGGTAGATGGACAGCCGGTGAGGAGGGGTTGTGAGAGCGCGGGAGACGTAAAGCAGATATGGCTTCGACTTCCTGTTAGATATCATAGGTAGAGTCAGGTCCAAGAGGAAGTTACATTATCTTAACTCGGCAGTGAGGAGAGAGAAAAATATCTCTTAGGACAGCGCAAATACATAAGCCATAAAGGGGCAAGTATGTTACACCTTAGGACGAAATGGAATGCGTTTTCTCTCTGCCAAGGCAGGATGTGGCCTGTGGATTACGTCTGGGAAGTCTGAAGGTAAGTAGATGTTGGAGTTCTATTATCTGTAGTAGCCAGGCGTGCAGTATACGCGACGAATCCTCGACTACGATCACATCATCTGAGGTGGTAATGAGTCTGGAGGTGGGGCTACATGCATTACAGTACCTGAGGAAGTGTGTCCTGTGGATCGTGAGTTGCAGACGAGATTAGAAAATGTCGTTTGGAAAACGTTGAAAATGTGACCCTGAGTACACCAGAGGTGTATACTGTAAATGCAGTTGAATATGGAATTAGTGGAGTTTGTAAGGATCCTGAAGTGAATACAGGAGTAATAGGACTACGTGGAAAATATCCTGTTAAGACGAGAGCCTTACACTAGAGATTAAAAGCAACAGAAGTGGACAGCGTTTAAAAACAAAAACTACACATGTATTCGTTTCATTAAATCATGGATATGAATTATCGTGATCTAATATGGCGAAGGGGAGGGGGGGTCACGTCGTTAAAAGGATGAACTTGGTTACCCGAGTCACTTTACCAATTGAGTCAGTTGTTAGTTTACGTTATAGAAGAAAGAAAGTCCACCCTCATGACACAGAATGCATCCTAATTTTATCACTTTTAGTGTAGACGATAGATGTTCTTATTGGCTGCCTACATATGTTGGGAAGTCGAAATTTTAAGCTTTTCCAATGCTTTTTTTTTTTTCCGTGGGGGGTCCAAGAAAATTTTCGCAACACTTTTTTTTTAATCAATAATTAACTTATATAAGTGTTATCATTTCACAATTACTCTAACTGTAGAACCACAGTCAAAACCTCATGCATAAACAACTAGAATAGCTGCTTCGCAGGAAGAGAATGTGAAGTACAACAAGACATTTGTCTTTGGGATCCTTTCCTTAGGCCGAAACTAAGACAGCAATTCTGAAGTCGGTTTTCAGAGTTGTCAAGAAAGGATTATTATAAAGGCAACTATCAGACTTATTCGGACTTCTGCAGACCCGTTACGAATCCTGTAATCGAAACAGGCACTTTGAGATGGATGGCTCAGTTGCTGAACCCTACTTTCTATCCCTGCTCTGGTAACTGAAGACAAGTTCATCATTGTTTTACCAACAGACATCTGTCCAATGATCACTTTTGGTCACAGTGGCATTTAATCGTCCACTGCATTCAATGTGCCCATCCAGGTCATACAGCTCTTTCGCCAGACGCAAGCATCGCTTACGTCCTCGTAAAAGGGTTACTTATACAACACCAACTACATATATTCGTCTTTAGTACTATTACCAACGATATTAATGTTGTAATTACTTTTATTAAGATCAGTCTTATAATCGTAGCACCTAAGTTCGTCATTGTGCGTCGTGGAACCAATATAACGTTGGTAGAGATTACAGAATACTGATGTCCAGGCAGGAGTTTGGTGAGCAGTCACTGCAGGGTCGGGGGCACGCCTCCATCCACCACGCCTCACTACAGTCGATATCTAAGGTCCAGCCAGATGCCGTCCGTGAGGGGTCGGAGGGAATCAGGCAGATGCCGTCCGTGAGGGGGAGGGGGGAATCAGGCATATGAGGTACGTGAGGGGGAGAGGGGCGGGGGGGAATCAGGCAGATGCCATCCATGAGTGCGGAGGGGAGGGGGATGGAATCAAGCAGATGCCATCCATGAAAGGGCCTGGCAAGTGCCGTCCTTGAGAAGGGCCAGGCAAGGTGCCCCCATCTGGTGCACCTTGAACTATATGTTGTCACTGTAAACACTGCCACTGACGTTTATGTTATCATGTAAACTTGGAAGGTTTATCGCGGGCGAGCACACCTCCCCTTCCTGCGTCCTCCGGGTCTCCAGGCTGGCCGCACCCACCCACAGGAGGACGGTGTGTGCCAACTACTGCCCATAATAAACATTCTGTCACTTGCCGCACTACCACCAATTCTCATCCGCATGACCATGTCACCCGCCACACTAACAACTTGTTCTGAAACCTCACGTCCACGTCATCCGCCTCACTACAATCCGATCTCCACCACACGACTACGCTACCTGCCTCATTACTACTTATTCTCATCTACACACCCTTGCCTTGTTACCACCCGGTCACGGACTCCATAGCGGCGGCACAAGGAAGAGAAAATAAACATAAACGATTTGTGGTCAACATCCAATACATCCATCCTTCAAAGCTGCTGCCACAGGAACAATGCAACATACCCGTAAAATTGGGTCGACATTTCCCCACACTCCTTCAAACAGTATAAACAGTAGAACTTGAGGGGCCAATGGAATTTGAAGGGTCATTAGAACTTGAAGGACCATTGAAACTTGAAGGACCTGTGGAACTTGAACGGCTGGTGGGATGTGAAGAACCAGTGGAACCTGAAGGACCAGTGGAACTTGAAGGACCAGTGGAACTTGAAGGATCAGTGGAACTTGAAGGACCAGTGGGAAATGAATGGAGCAATTGAAGCGTAAAGAACCGTTTCCGACATCATGACTATTTGAGGTGTGAAGGAGCACTGGTGGTACAAAGGATCACTAGTAACACGAACATTAGGGAGACAAAGGAACACAGGTGTCGCGCAGGAGCGTAGATAGTACACAGGAGAACTGCAGGCACGAAGGAAAACGAGTTGCACAAAAGAAGCAGTTGGCACGAAGGGACCCATACTCAAAGGAGCAATGATGGCACACAGGAGCATTAGCGACAAAAAAGGAGCACTGGTGACACCTTGGGACACTGGCCATGCAGAGGTGTAATGATGGCACAAAGAACACTGATGGTGCAAATGTACACTGGTGGCAAGAAGGAAAACTCTTGAGACAGAGGGACACTGGCGACAGAAAGGAGCATAGAAGGCATAAAGGAGAACAGAAGGCACAGAGGAACGTTGGTGACTCAAAGGAACGCTTGTAGCACCAAGGAACGTTTTTAGCACAGAAGCGTACTGATGGCATAAAGAAACGTTTGAACACCAAAGTGCACTGATGGCATGAAGGAATTCTTGTGGCGCAAAAGAACACTGATGACACAGAGGAGTATTGATGTACAGAAGTAACGCTGGTCACACAGTGGAGAGCTGATGTCACAAAGCAGCAGTGATGACACAAAGGAACGTTGGTGGTTCAGAGGAGCGCTGGAGGCACAAAGGAACACTGGTAGCACAGAAGAGCCCTGATGGCACAAAGGAGTAGCGGAGGAACAAAGCATCAGAGGAGACACAGTAGATAATTAAAGAAGAAGAAAGTAATGGAAATAGGAAAGAGGAGTTGATGATATTTGACAGTAATAAGGGAGAGATGCCGCAGGAGACGCTGCTCTGGGACAGAGACGAGAAGGATTGGAAATGTGGGAATGAGAAAAGGGCGAGATAGGTAGGAAGGAGGAGGGAAAGCTATGATAAAATGAGACGGGAGGAGATAACAGACAACAGAATGAAGAAAGTTGAGATTGGGTGGTAGAGGAGGGATTGGGAAGTTAAGTAACAAGGAAGATGATCGTGGGAAACGTACGTCATAATAAACTGTTGAAGGATTGTAGGAAAGATGGTGAGGTGGTAAACAAAGGCGTGATGTGGCCGGTGGTGGCGCAGACTCCACAGCACTTGCCCCCATCTCGTGTCACATGACCGGCGTTAGAGGAATCCCCCCAGCGCCGGCCACCAACTCATGTCATGTGGTCGGTGGTGGAGGAGGCTCCCCAGCGCCGGCCACCAACTCGCGTCATGTGGTCGGTGGTGGAGGACGCTCCCCAGCGCTGGCCTCCAACACAACATAGAATAATATTAAAGCCGCATTCCTGCTCTCCCGCCGCCCCTCTCACTCACGCCTGACGCCTGTCCCTCTCACGCGTCTCCTCACATTCGCCCCTGACGCCTTGTCCCTCTCTTGCCATCCCTCTCACTCACTGCTGATATCTTTTCATCTATCGCCGTCCCTCTCACTCACTGCAGACGCCTTTCACTTTCCCGCCACTTCTCTCAACTACTGCTAACATCTGTCCCTCTCCCACCACCCCTCTCACTCACTGCTGACCCTTGTCCCCCTCCCACCGCCCCTCTCACTCACTGTTGACGTCTGTCCCTCTCCTGCCGTCGCTCTCACTCACCACTGACGCTTGTCACTCTCCCGCCATCCCTCTCACTCAACGCTGACGCTTGTTCCTCTCCCGATCTGCCTTCTCTCCTACTGCCCTGCTCTCCCCTCCCTCCGGCGCCACCGCTCGGCCGTCTTACTCGCTGCCTCGGCTCGCTATCCTTCTTCCGTCCCCCCCCCCCCTCTCTCTCTCTCTCTCTCTCTCTCTCTCTCTCTCTCTCTCTCTCTCTCTCTCTCTGTTATTTCATGTCGAGCGGTTGTATGGACGATTGCAATAAATACAGCAATGATCTAGGTATCCAGTATTACCGCAACATCATTTGGGGATGTTCGCGCAAAATGCTATAAATGCCTAATTTTTTCAATTTCAGTATTAGATTTTCTATTTTCATTTATTTTTGATATTTTGCTGAAAGAGAAACTCGTACGAGTTTTTATCTTTCAGTTTGGCTGTCCATAAAGAAAAGAAAATACCGTGACCATTTTTAGACTTGGAACCCAACGGCTTGGACCCTGCTGCTTGAGTCAGTCAGTTCTCTTTTTTTCTGTAGTGCAATTGGACACATTGCCAAAGGCGATTCCTTACTTCAAAACAATTCAGAGTTTGGTGACTTGTGTTGTCTAAAGATTCATAGCTGGTGAAGTCGTCCAGGGTCCTCACCACCTACTGCCCGGACTGGACCCAGGCTGTTGGACTGGGTCTTTGGTCTGCCAAAGCTGTTGGAAGCCGTAGCCCGGAGGCCTACATAACCCCCACAGCCTGGATGCTGTGGTACAGTTTGCTGGTGCTACAATGTCTACTGCACTATTAAACTTCTCTTCTATACATCCTTTGCTGTTTTTAATGGTAGATGGCAAGTTGTAAAAGAATCTTGGTCCCCGGATGTGTAAGTTGTTTTCTCTTTTTGTGCTGATCGCACCCTTTGGATTTCAGGGGTAGTATTGTACATAGTTTTCCATGCCTCTCGAGTCAGTTGGATGTTATTTCCTAATTTAAGTTGTGGACCAAACCCTCTAGGATTTTCCCGTTTTAGATGGTGATGTACCTCACCCGTGTGCTCTCTAGGGAGTATAGCTTCAGAGATTTCAGCCATTTCCTGTAATCTAGGTTCCTTTACGAATTTGATTTGGACTGTGGAGTATATCTATCTATACACCTTCTAATTCCGCAGTTTCGCCCTCCTTGTAGGATGATGTTAGAACGTAACAGTGTTCAATTCGTGAAAGAATTAGCGCCCTGAATATCATCATCTTTGGTTTTTCTCTCCTTGTTGTATTCGTTAGACGTTATTACTACGAGGTCTTTCACAATATTCATCTGGTTCATGATGGCGTCTGTGTGTGTCTGGTATTTGGTGTTGTTTTCATAACTTCATTTTCCCCATACCAGAGAGGTTGAAAAGCATGCCGTTCTCAGTTACCCAGTTAAAGACTTCCTTTATGTCTCTTTGTAGCCTTTAGGCATCCTTTATTGATGGGATTTTCGCACTTATTCATTTATCATCTGCAAAGGATGATATGAGACTGTGGCTCGTGTTTGCGTCAGTGTCAGATGCAAGAATGAGCAGCAGGAGGGATGCACGAACAGTTCCTTGGGGGGCTGAGCTGTTCACTGTGGAGGCACTGAAAATGGTGTGGTTCACAACTGCATGTGATTTGTGAGTTAAATAATTGTATATCTATCTCCAAATTTTCCGGATATTCCCATCTTTCACATTATTATTTTGCCAATGTGCGAAAAAATCAAAGAACCCCGAAAAGCATTTTGTTTCTCAACATTTAAAGACTTTTGTGCTCAAAGCTGCAAGCAAGACTGGTCTACGGAGTTCCGTTCTCTTTGCTGCACATGTTTCAGCTTTCGATCGGCGGTCTTGAACCTGTGAGAGACGTGTCGATTCCTCTGTGGGAAGAAATGGTGTTGAGACGGGAGGATTTGACGAGTTGGTCACACGGTTGTTATGCTGTGGTGAAGACTGTACGTACATTGAACATTTTTGGCCATTCACCCCCCTCCCAACCTTTCTTCTCTCTCTCTCTCTGTCTCTCTCTCTCTCTCTCTCTCTCTCCCATAGAATCAACCAGGTTTCAGTTCAGAAAATTGTTGAAAATTGGGTATTTTGGAAACAAAGTGGTTAGATTAATATCATTTATACTAGCATTAATTTTGTAGTGTTATGCTTGATATTTGTAAGATTTTTGTGTGTAGTAAAGTAATTAATGCATTTTTCGGTTTTCATTATTTTACTAGTGTTTGTGTTGCTCTTTTGTCTGTCTTTTTCTTTAATGATCGTAAGTGCCTCAACATCCGGGCTCTGGTCATCGCTGTAACCAGTCCTTACCCTGTGGTGAGTTGAACGAAGCTGGAGGGAGTAATAGGGTGGTCCATGATGGGTCTGTTGATGGCGACACTGTGGTCCGTGATGGGTCTGTTGGTGGTGATGGTCCGTGGTTGGACCGGTGGAGGTGGTGATGGGGTAACAAGTGTGGACCGTAGTGGGTTTGGTGGTTGTGTTGGTGGTGGTGGTGTCTGGTGGCATCGGTGTTGGTAATGATGGTGTCACAAGTGCCTGCCCACAAGCACTCATGCGCGCACGCACGCACGCATTCACGCGCCTCCTTATTGATTAGCTGAGTTTCCTGGAGAGTCTTGTCGCATTTCCGTCGTGGAATCCTCTCCAGGGATGAGTTAGTGAAGCAGACAAATAAGTTGTTGAAATCCTTGAGATGCTTAACGGTTGTTTTGTGGCACATACAGTCTGCGTACGTCTGAGATGTTTGTGCATGTGTGTGTGTGTGTGTGTGTGTGTGTGTGTGTGGTTCAATTGGTGTCATTTGTTGTCAGGTTTGCTGTAATGCTGATTTTAAGAAAGTTACGATGTTTACCTTCGGTATTTTATACTGAAGGTCCAGGGTGGTGGGCCGGTGATGGTGGTGGAATAGTACTTCACAGAGCCTGAACCAGGATCGCCACGCGTTACCTGGGGTTCTGGGACAAGCCTTGGCTCTCCATGTATGGGGTGTACATGGATCGAGGCTACACTCCCAGGAGCGTAGACGGGAGGAGTATATCATCGTCTGCACCTGGAAAATCCTTGAAGGTATGGTTCCCAACTTAAGGAATCAGTATCATACTAGCACGATAGGCATAGAAGATTGTAGAATACTTCCTCTAAGATCCAGAGATACGATATGCAGAAAATGAGAGAACAACTTAAATAGCCGGGCCCCAAGACTCTTCAGCACCTTGCTTGCTACCGTCAGAAACAGAATAGGTTGCAAAATAGAGAGATTTAAGAGTACACCGGATAATACCTACATAATGTACCAGACCAGCCTGGCTGTGTCCCGGAGCTGTGTGAGCCAGCAGGCTACGGCTTCCATCAGCTTGGTGGACCAGCCCGAGCTGTGGAGGTGAAGACCTCGAAGACTTCACCAGATATATCATTCCCGACGTACGTATGTTTCCTCATGTAAGGGCTCTCTTTCTCTGGTTGTGTGTACATTGATTCGTCGTGGTAAAGGAAAAAGAAAGGGGGGAGGGGGGCCTGCTAGATTCAGGGTGTCAGCGCCTCCCAGAAATAGTGCTAATAGGACTAGTGTGTCACATATTGAGTGGTGCAGAGAAAGAGACACCATAACACCAGTGGTTGTGAAGGAGGTAGCCAGTCATGACCCAGCCTGGCATCCTGACCTCCCGCCTTTCTTACTTCCAGAGCAATATTGTCGCAGCCAGACGCACGTTTCCCTGCTTTTGCCAGAGCTGGTGCTGCTGTTGTGGCAGGAGTCTCCTGCTGCTGCTGCTGCTCTTGTGGTACGAGTCTGAACTGGATTATAATGAAGCCAACTTCCTCTCTGTCGTCATTAGGAACTGGGTTGTAATCAAACCAACTCCCTCACTTTCATGATTAAGAACTGAGGTCATAATGAATATTTCCTGTTGAGTGTAACTCGCAGTATAATGTGTATGTGAAACCACATGAAGATGAGTTGAGACATCGACAGACAGACAGACAGAAACAAACTGAAAAACACCACACTCCAACCCTGTAGTAGTATGAATATGTAGGGCATACCCTTATCCTCCAATCTATTCTGGAAACCCCATTTTATCAACATCAAGTCTGCTTCCCAGAAGCGGGGTGTATTGCATATGTGCCATGATTTTTTTTTTTTTGTCTCGTAGGTAGATATTACATATCTACAGGGGTTTTATTAACTTTAGTTTGGAGTGCTGCTTATATATAGATAGATAGATTGGTAGATAGATTGATAGAGAGAGAGAGAGAGAGAGAGGTTCTTGCTCCGCCTCTTTGTTAATTACAGTGAATAAAAAACTCTCCTCGTTAATTCTCCTGGCATCACCTCTCAACTATCCCTTTCTGTACACCGCGGTATTGCTGCTGTTGCTGCTGCTGCTCTCTCTCTCTCTCTCTCTCTCTCTCTCTCTCTCTCTCTCTCTCTCTCTCTCTCTCTCTCTCTCTCTCTCTCTCTCAAGGTATTACATTGGTCACTGTGACCTGACTGTATGTGTCTTCACTCCCAAAGCTAGCGTAAAGCTCCTGCTTTCCACAATTTCTTTGTGGAGATCGGCCACTTGAGGATTAAGCGTTATGACGCCTCCTTCTACCTCTTCGAACACTTAATCTGTAGGATTGCCTTCTTCATCTCGTCTCTCCCTGTTTCTGTAGTGTGTTTCATATTATAAGCGTCCCGTACACAGACATCTGGAAAACCCAGAGATTTTTACATTTTTTTCATTTCGTGCCGTTCGCCCGAGATGGCCTCTTGATTTAGGATTTCTTTTTATTGTATTCGGCCGTGTGTCATTCTGGTCACTTGTATTGAGGAAAGAAGCTCTCCAGAGAGCCTGGGTCATCGCCAAGTGACATCCAGTATAATATGCATCATTACAAGTGTCCAGGATATCCGAGGCAGTTGAAGGCGGAGGAAACCCGACGTTGTGAACGGTGTTCCAGTTTATCTCTTGTGTCTGGGACTGTCTCTATGACGAGCTTACGATCCCAGAGTTTTAAGACGCAGACTTTATGACGTGGATGTTTAAACTATTAAACCTTGTGGTGGAGTGAGGTTTTCTAAGATTGACCCAAAATAGCTGGACAAACGAAGACTGGCGGTGAACTGTCAGGCCGCGCGATTGAAACATAAATCAAACAGAACAGTTCGCCCCTCGAGTATGGAAAACCGGTGTGGCGGGTCCTCTCACTAACCGTGTTTTTTGCCGACCCTCTTTTTTTAATTTACTGTTGTCTGACACACAACACAGAGATGGCTCGTACGTCCTGCATAAAATCTATCTTTTGGGAAAATAAAGTAAGGGGAAAGTCTTGTCGGACTGGGCTTCCTATCTTGGGCAAATATCTGGGAACGTTTTTCTGAGCGCATACACTCCTGGCGAACAGCAGAGAATCCTGTATCCCTCCGTGTTGACAGTGAGTTGCGACGATTTACGCCTTTAACTTGTAATTTGTTGTAGTGGCAAGAAACCAGAAGGTCTGAAATACAACGGAACAGCGTTAACATAATGAAGATTAATATATATATATATATATATATATATATATATATATATCTATATATATATATATATATATATATATATATATATATATATATATATAAGTATTCACCAATGTACCCCAGGTATCGAATCTCGGTCCATCTGTGTGGCAGCCAGGTAGCCTAATCACACATATTGACCGGGGTTCACTTCTCGGGGTATCGTTGTAAATACCGTACATTAGATATCATGTGTACCATCAGAGACAAAAGTCGTGTCGTGAAATTTGGTGAAAACCTATGGTAAAGGGCTAACCTTTCGATGTAACACGCCTGTGTGGTAGGGCTTTCATTATGTTTCACGAGTTGTATTAAATCATCGGACAAGACAGCGACACGACTTTTGTCTTTGAGAGTAAACTGCATGTTGTATACACATATGTAGTGAAGTGTAGCCATGGCAAGCGTCGAGCTGACCAGTGGTCGGCCACTTCATGTACCAGAAAGCGAGGCTTATGGACAAGTGGGTTTAATTCTCAGAGCATAACGGTGCGGCTCATGACCACGACAAGTACGACCCTTGGATATTTTGGCCTGGCCTCTGACCTAGCCCATAATAGTCTGATTTTGATGAGACCATCAGGCTCAGGAGTCGCGCTATCATGCTCAGGGGTCATGCCGTCATGCTGAAGAGATTATCAGTCGCACCAACAGCTGGCACGACCCGCCACACTAGCTGCCACTCAGATGAAAAATGTTTCGTGAATACTTACGTGTTGCGATAAAATGGCTGCGCATCGGTTTGAAGGCTGTAAAAATCTGGCTGCGAATTTTCCTTTTCTGTATGATATTGGTGAAGTCTTTCAAGTGTAGTGTTTAATGTAACAGTGACACCCCATGAAATAATTACTTGGGTGTTGTTATTATCATTGATATTTTTTGTGGCATCGGAATTTGTAAGAATTCATAATTTACCCAATGGAAGCTTTATGCGCCATTTTCCTCTTAGTATATTCAGGTTTCCGGACTCTTATGCTCTCATCTCTTTTTGCAGGTACGTTTGTGTTTACGTTGGTGATGGTGGTGGTGGTGGGTGAGAGGTTCCACGGAGTCTAGGGTCAGGAGACAGGTAAGATAAAAGACACCTGAGTCCAACTGTCTTGAGACCTCTGCTTCATCTTGTCGTGAAGAGGAAGGTAACGAGGTTGATGGAGGAGAGGCTGATCATTGACTGATGGACGGAGGGTGAGTAGTTGTTTGCTTGAAGGAGAGAAGTATTATGTACACTGATGAAGGCAAGTTGTAAGTAATTAGAGGAAGGTTGATCGTTTTCATCGATGGAGTGCGTTTGACGACTGATGTAAGTAACGGTTGGTTTCTGTTGATTGATGGCGGGAAGGTTGGTCGATTATGGTCGAGGGAAGGGTTAATTTTCCGTTGATTGGTGGAGGGTAATTAGATTGGTAGGGTGATTGCTTATTAATTACGACAAGGACGATAGTCTTTATATTAAAGGAGAGACGTATTACTGATAAGCGGAGGGGAAGTTGATTACTTGTCAGCCAGTAGAAGGAAGATTGCCAATTGATTATTGGAACGATGGTTAATGTGATGGTGATTGGCTGTGAGGTATTGCTTATCATCACCCAGTATACAGGTCCAAGGGATTGTGCTTAGGGATATTAAGGATAGCAGGGTTAGGAGCGTAGGTGGAAGCCAGGCAGCCTGGGTTCCAGCTGGAAGCCAAGCATGGACCAGGGTTAGGAGGTGGCTGGAGAGGCTGTTAGTGTCGTGGTTTGAGGGGTCCCCAGGAGGAGGGTCAGGGGCACCACAGGTGTAGCAGGCGTCGTAGGCTGTCGTGTGCAGGGTGTCTGAAAAGTCCGAACTCACAGGCAGGCAGGATTCACTATATTCTTGTACTTCAGTAAACGTTCTTACGACGTGACTTGAGCTTTACTTTACTTTACTGAACTGGACTCATGGATGTGCAAGTTCATGCCATGTAATCTGAACCATCACTGAATTTGTTTGTAGTGAATTCTGTCCGTGAGTCTGGACTTGAGCGACCCTCTGCACGTGTAGTGATATCCGTAATTGTGTTTATAGGGTGAGACAAGAATTAGAATATTATGAATGTAGAACGGTAGCTTCTGGACTGCACCTTGTGTTGGATTCGACACGAGATTAAAGGTGTGTTCCAAGACTGTGTCTCTGTATGTATGTATGTATGTGTGTGTGTGTGTGTGTGTGTGTGTGTGTCAACCACTACCGTCAGGTCCGACTCCCCGGAGCTTTGTCTCGAGCCCCGTTCTCTTGGCCTCCCGTTTTTTATGCTGCCTTTCCCAGGATGGCTCCACGTCTGTTCAGCTCTAGTTGGGAGAGGGATGAGGTGCGGGTTTTGTGCTGGCCTTTCATTGGTAATGTTAGTGTGAGGTGGTGCATGCGGTAGTATCCGTCTCATAAAGACCGTTTATATGGTAGTAATTCTCTGTCTTAAAGTGGTGCTTTTGATAGAACCCCCACCGTAATGTGGTGTCCGAAGGGTGATGTGGGGGGGGGGGGGAGCATCCTCCTTAGGTAGTGTGTGGTATTAATCCTTTTTGAGCATGGCCGTTCTGGCAATACCCTTACCTTACGATGGTGTTTGTGGCACTGACTCGCATTTAAGGCGATGTTTGTGGCAGTGCAACTCGACCTCATTAGCACAACTGTGCGACCTTTGGGTCCGATGTCGTGGCTTCTGACCAGACCATCATACCCGAGGGTCGTTCTGTCGTGGCCTTAGGGTCAAGCCCTCGTGTGCAGGGGTCTGATAACTCGTCATCTCATGCGGACCAGGCCCGTCGTGGGGCGATCTTGCCTTCCTAAGTGGTCGTTTCATTTTTCTGGGGCGTTGATGAAGTACACACGAATGAAATGAAGATCTAACGCTGCAGGTATACAGCGGTTAGACTACACCCAGCCTTGTGTGGATATACATGGGCGCCGAGCGCGTGTTTTCCTGTATGGCACAGTTTATGTTCAGGCCAGCCATCCTGGCATGGACGACCCGGGCATTATGGGATCACCGGGTTAAATTTATCCTGGCTTGGGAACTCCTGCTGAAGGTCAGAGTTCGAGGGTTTGGCGTGGTTGAGCAGCACGGTCGAGTGCCTTTTGATTTTTTGAACCAAGTCGGCAATGTCGACCAGTTACAGTGTATTTACAGAAGCCATATTTTTCTCTCTCGCCTTTTTAGTTTAACATTGTCACAGGTTTAGCTTGAGATGTAACACTGTCACAGCTGTAGCTTGAAATATTACACTGTAACAGATGTAGTTTGAGATATAACGCTGCAATTAATCTCCTTTTAAAAACATGTATATATTTCTCCTGCGTAGAATGTTATGACACGGAGATCATAGTTGTGGGATGCGGGTGGTTGTAGGCTGTAAACGCAATCAGACGAGAGCCTCTGCCAATGACGATTGTACAGCGCATCTGAAATGTCGAAGGTTAGGCCGCACTGGCTACTACATGCAGGTATAGTCAGCATTACCGTAGGCGTATATTTAACCTTGGTGAAGGCTTGGCTATATTACGTTCTAGAATTCGCTATTTTCTTTTTTCCAAAAGAAGGAACAGAGAAGGAGCCAAGTGAGGATTTTCCCTCTAAGGCTCAGTCCTCTTTTCTTGACGCTACCTCGCTAACGCGGCAGATGTCGAATATATATATTTTTTTTCTATGTTAGCTGAGACGGCACGGGCAGCTAAGGCCCTAATCAAGGCCATCCCATT
>JAYMFT010318168.1:0-10034 GCA_038088735.1 Panulirus argus | reverse complement strand
TATCTCTCTCTCTCTCTCTCTCTCTCTCTCTCTCTCTCTCTCTCAGACACACACACACACACACGCACGCTATTAAAAGAAAATACTTGCAAGTCACGTCTTGACTCCTCTTCTATCGTGCACCTCATTTCTTTCCTACAAGTCAACATTTATATATCGTCTCATTACGTCACTACCAACCATATATATATATATATATATATATATATATATATATATATATATAATCCCCAGCCCCTTCCGTCAGCAGCCCCTTTATAACCTATTATAAAATCAAGACACACACACACACACTCTCTCTCTCTCTTTCGATTCAGCACAACCATATATGCTCCCCATTTCTCAACATCGGCACTCGCCCTCTCATTCTCCTTCCTTATCCTCTCACACCTCATATTTTCGCCTTCCCTTTCCTCCAGTCATTATCTTCTGTCGTTGTCCACAGACACTGCGGCGACACTTGATATGATTCCTGTCCCATCCTCTGACCCGGTTTCCAGCCAGCACCACAACCAAGTCACAGGCTCGTCCACACATTCTTCTTCCCGGCCCACCCAAACCCAGCACCACCACTCCTGATGGCTTCCTCCTCCTCCCCATCTTGCTCTCTGTGGGTGCTGGTGTGTGCACCTCAGAGTTTCCATCGTCTCTTGCTCTTCATCTTCCTCCACCCCCATCGTCAACTCTAGCCTTCAACTTCCTCCACCCCCATCATCAAACCCTAGCCTTCAATTTCCTCCACCCCCATCATCAAACCCTAGCCTTCAACTTTCTCCACCCCCATCATCATCAAACCCTAGCCTTCAACTTACTCCACCCCCATCATCAAACCCTAGCCTTCAACTTCCTCCAGCCTCATCGTAAAACCCTAGCCTTGAACTTCCTCCGCCCCCTTCGTCAACCCTAGCCTTCAACTTCCACTACTCCATCTTGTGTACCCTGGTCTTCACCTCCCACCATCACCCCATCGCGTGTACCCCCCTCCTCTGGCGAGAGTTAAAAACATATCAAAATCTTGCGTGTCATCCTGGTATAGAAGCCACGTTAATCCTTTGTACCGTTCCACTTTTAGCAAACGCGTGTACTACCGAGGAAAGGCACGGGGAGGCTGCGAAGGTGTGACCAAGACAGCCAGCCTCCGTTCCCCTCACTGCCAACCACCCTGAAGGCTCGCCTCACCACACCATCATGACATCTCCCTCCTCCTCCCTCAGGGCAACACACAGAACACACACGCACACACAAATATGAGCAGAAGGTACATCATATTTCCTCACAGAAGACCCTACAAGTGCGACACTCGTCTCTAGAAACTGACACACTGAATTTCAGAATAAAGCATCTATCACTGTCGTCTGACAGCGCCAAAATAATGCATGAGAGTCACGGTAGGTCTCAAAGTTGAATGTTCGTCTACCTGTTCCTGAAAGCAATACAGCATGACCGTACGTAAAAGGCACCAAAGTTCATATAACCGCACCTCATCCTCTTCATCCCTGATACTGTTCCATCTGAACAACAGTTAACTAAAGGCGTGAGAAGAATGACCCACCTTCTACGCGCGGGAGAAGGGCCTCATATAGCACCAAGATTATGTTAGTCTTATCCAGGGCGTAGATAAATTCATACCCGTGGAAAGTAATGATCCTCTTCTTTATAACGGTGACTACAATCGACAGCACGTTCCAGTCAAAGACAAGCGATGGGAAACGAAGGGGCAAAATGAGAGAGTGAGAATAAACGTGTCGATATGAGAGAAAGGGGAGGACAGGTTTATGGTAAGTGTGTATGGCAGAGAATATATGTAGTAATCGTTGTTACAGCAGGAGGAACGTTCTTGGAGGATAGCAAACGTTGTTACAACAGGAGGAACGTTCGTGGAGGATATCAAACGTTGTTACAACAGGAGGAACGTTCGTGGAGGATAGCAAACGTTGTTACAGCAGGAGGAACGTTCGTGGAGGATAGATACAAGTCTAGCCAGGCAGATTGGCTTAAATAAAGGCAGCAAGCAAGGCCAGTGATCCAGACGCGGGCGGGTTTAATAATCTTTTCCCGCAATCAGCGGCTGGTTTATTGTGCTGGCCAATCTCATCCAGTGAGCTGGAGGAAAAAAAAAAATTATGGATGTCACAAGGCGTCGTGTGCCGCGTCCCTGGGCATCGCTCCGGCACAGCTGACAGTTGTCAGGAGGGCAGTACCAACTCCCCGGGCGGCTGCTGTCTACAACCTACTGACACGGAGGGTGCAAGATGGTTCCCGGCCGTCACTTCAACACTCCTAAATCAGGATGGATTGCAGTAGTTCCCTTGCGGCTGTTCTCTATAGCCTAATGGTTATGCAGAAATGAGAATTCATTCATTCGGAAAAAATATCATACATTTGTACGAGAGAATAATTTATGGCTGAAATACTTTATAAATCAATAACTGAAGCAAATGAGGTCACAGAGTCAACTAACATCATCTTATACAAAACTAAACTGGTGTTGCAATACAACAGAACAGTTATCCCTAAAAAAATTTAAATAATTGTTTTTCTTTAATACAGTCTTGGAGGATGAGCGCAAGAAATCTTTAATGAAAACGGAATATGCATTTGAAACATACGATTCTAAAATGCATCAACAGTAGACGTTAAAATCAAATCAACTGATGAATGAACGAAATATGAAAAAAAAAAAAGAGAGAAAACAGTGGAGGAAGGAGGGGGAGGGGTGGTTTTCCAGTTGGTAACAAGGCAGTGGGTGAGCAGGAGGGAGAGGGAGGGGTGGGTGGGAGCCGTGACTGGCCCGGGGGATGCGTTACAGACCTGGTTGGCAAACTGAACCGAGCCGAGCCGAGCCAAGCCACCACCGTGACTTCCCCCCCCCCCTTTCCCCCCCATCCTCTCTCCCGCCCACTGAGACGCCCACTCATGACATTCTCCTTGTAATAACTTCTCCAGTGGACATTTGCCACGTTCTTTGAAAATCGTGAAGACACACACACTCACACCGTTTCCTTGTAGACGGCGCGAGGGTGAGTTGGACGCGCGCAGCGAACTCCGTTTACCGGAACTCAGACCTTACCTTAACAATGAGTGGCATCTGAAACTCTCCGCTGAGTTCGGAGACTGTCCTACACACACACACACACACACACACACACACACACACACACACAACACATACACACACGCACCCTGCATAGTCCCTGCCTCTCCGTCCGTCAATAAATCAAAGGTCGAGGTCATTGGATCAATAAGTTATCAATAGTGGGGAGTCCATAGCAATGAAGTGGCCAGCAATATGTGACTACAGCTGTGTAAAGGTATCAAGTTCTCCCTGGGGCTTGGGGAAGCAAGAATACTACACGAGGAACTCCTGCGTGTCGTACAAGGAGGCTACAGAGTGGCGGGAGTAGGGTGTGGAGGCTAGGAATTCTCCCCTACTGTATTGCTGTCCAAAAGAAGGAAGCAAAGGAAGAGAATCAAGATGGGATTTATCCTCTAAGGCTCAGAGGGGGTCTCTTCCTAACGCTACCTCGATAGCCCGGGAAACGGGGAACAGGTATGAAAGATGTCCAGCACTGTAACGGTTTGGTTGTACCAGTATAACATCTGCGTAACTTGTACCACAAGTGTGTGGTTGTACCAGTATAACAGCTGCGTAACTTGTACCAAATGTGTGTGGTTGTACCAGTATAACAGCTGTGTAACTTGTACCAAAAGTGTGTGGTTGTACCAGTATAACAGCTGTGTAACTTGTACCACAAGTGTGTGGTTGTACCAGTATAACAGCTGTGTAACTTGTACCAAAAGTGTGTGGTAGTACCAGTATAACAGCTGTGTAACTTGTACCACAAGTGTGTGGTTGTGCCAGTATAACAGCTGTATAACTCGCACCACAAGTGTGTGGTTGTGCCAGTATAACAGCTCTGTGTGACATCAAATAATACAGGAGTTGTTTGCAAGTATCATACTACGTTAAATGGTCAAAGGTTAAGGTCATATCGCCAACTGGGAGGGAGTATCGGGGAGTACCGTGGGTGACCACCTTGTTGAGTTATGAATGCGTTACCGTGGGAGATTTGAGTTACTTACGACTTTTGAGATACGGGTGGATTGTGTTACTTGAGGACTGTGAAATACTGGGGAAATATGAGTGACTTGGAGACAGCAAGTTAAAGGGGTCTGTGAGTTATCATGAGTCTATGAGTTAGAGACGACTGAGTTAGTCTTGGCTTTAAGGCACTGGACGACTGAGTAACTGGGGAGTGAGTCAATCAAGGGCTATATGAGTTACTGGGGAACGAGGTACTGGAAGACTGTGAGATACCAAAGAGCGAGTACTGGGGACTGTGAGGCTGTGAGAGCGTAGTTATAAGTTCATGTGGGTCTTGAGTCAGTTAGTCTCCGGTGACAGTGCGTTGTTGACGTGAGATGAAAGTTACTAAGGAGTGATTCTGGCTACTGGATGACAGTGAGTTACTGGAAAAATGTAGGATACAGTGAACTGTGAATTACTGGGAGCTGTGAATTACTGGGAACTGTGACTTACAGGGAACTTAGCTGTTACTGGGGATCTGTGAGTCACTGAGGAGATTGGTCAGAGCAGAAGTCATATATATATATATATATATATATATATATATATATATATATATAAAAAGTGAAGAGTTACGTCAGTGTTGGCTCTGGGGAACGTCACCGACACCCCTCCCCAGCCATCCACCAACACACACACACACACACACACACACACACAAAATTCGTCCTTAATGTGTTGGTGGACGAGTCCCAGAACCCACTTGTGGCTCATACATGCAAGGGGAAGGTGACCATGGGAGCGGAGCGGAGGGGCGGTAGAGGGAGTGGGGAGTAGAAGCGTCGTACAAACTCGCAAGGGAGAAGGTTGAGGGAAGCTTTGGAGTTGCGGGAGGAAGACCAAGGCAGGAGGAGGTCAGGTACCGCAAGACAAAACGCCCAGCTTGGCCTCCATATCTACCGATGGCTACTGCCAATGACGTCCGAACCCACGTAACTTCCCGGAACGCTGCTCATCCCCGTCAACCCCTTCAGCACGACGCGACGGTGCCTTTGACCGGAGCCTTTAAGGGGTGGGTTAAAAAGTCTTAGTCCGTACCGTCAGGAACGAGATTCGCAAAGCAAATTCATCGTAACGTTACCCAAGTCATTTATCAAAATATTTTGTGTAACATGCATACAATACACGAAATAAATGTTGAGAGAGAGACAACTGGTGAATAATGATAAGATTATTGTCTCTGAATCTTCCTCCAATACTTAATATTGACATTTCCTTGGTATATTCACTATTCCAGAAGAGAGGGTGGGGCACAATTCAACAGTAACGGTGGAAATAAAACAGACGGTAGTGTCTTGCTCTTCGTTAAAGCTAACCTTAATCTTGCACTGAAAAAATGTAATGCTGATATAAATTCCATTTTTGCGATATTAATGACAAGCTTCACAAAAACATACCACTGACAACAGGAGATAGACAAAAGTTTTAGAACCGGTTTGGCAGAGATTTGTGATGATCACCATTTGACTGCAGTGTCTGGAGATTTCAAACACTCGGTGGGGTAGAATCCCTTTCCAGTAGCTCTTGGCATGGGCTTCTAACTAAGCTTGCTTGACAGTACCCTAATAAACAGTTCGACAGGACCACTACTCGTGAAGTGAACATAACTGACTTGGTTCTAGCTACTAATGAAGATACTGTCAATAAAGCACTGGGGAAAAGTTTCGATTGATCACCCACATATCATTTTTGAGGTGGCTTTCAATATCGCTTGCAATGTTGGTTAACTCGACAGTTAAGAAAAAATATCTGATTTCAGACTTGCAGAGTACAGTGATCTTAACGCTTCTCTTGACAGGAGGAGCTGGGATAACTTTGTAAATAAAAACAAGGTGGACATAGCTTGAAATAGCTTCAGTAAGACATTCAAAGTAGTAGATGCAGAATATGTACCAATATGGAGCAAAGTTATTTTCGCATGACTAAGCCAAAACGGTGAAACAATGCCATCTGCTAGCCACCGAGATGATTCCCGAACTCAGACAGAAATCACAAATCCTATGAGATCTGATAAGACGATTTATACCTACTTAGCTTGGAAAAAATAACGTTAAGAAGTATGACTGATTTTCTGGACTTTGTAAAGCGCTAGAATCTATGTTTATTTAACGTTTTTAGCAAAAAACGGTATCTAATAATTTATATTTTGTTTTTCTTCGAAAAATTATCTATCTACGTTCGTAGTATCGTCTATTTTTTGTTAATACTTTCATTCCTTCTGCTCATGCTTTTAATTCATAGTTCATAGAATAACAATGGAAGGAATAACGGTAGTGGAGATATATTAGGCAATAATGTTGGGATATGATACTGATTTCATATTAGGAAATGCTCTGACAACCTCGATCTAAGTAGTTACTTACAGACTACATTTGTCTGATTTCACTCCAATGTCAGAGTTAAAAACTAGTGGGAACACGTTTTTCTTTGAATGAGGATTATTATCAAAGGGAATGACGAAAGACTTGAAGGCAAAACCACAGAATCATTTACAATGAACTTGACAAACACTTCGCTAAATCAAGTTCAAGGCTCCTTTGGTTTACACGAGAGTTTACAGGAATTTCTCCCTATGCCATCTGTTTGCTTTCCCACACTCGCGGCACTAATTATGTGTTCCTGATCTCTTTTCCAAACTCGCAAGCAGCCTCAAGATTAGCCCAGTCATCTGGCTGCTGCTGCTGTTCGTATTCCTTAACCGGACCGTTGCGGGCTCAAGAAGAAGACGAGGTGGTGGGGAAGAAGGAAAAAAGATGATGAAATCCTGGTGTTCATTAATCGCTGACGTCCAAAGCCGTGGTTTAGTCGCCAGGTTCTGCATCTCAGGTTACCACGGAAAGGGAAACAGATGCTGTTTGATCTGATGATTCGTGCCGCCATGAGCGACTGGTTTATCGCGCGCCTCGTTGCTCATCCAGCGAGCGGTAGCGCAAAAGGATTATAGAGGGCACAAAGGGGTCTTCGTCAGCCCCCCCCCTGAGGGGTCTTTGTCAGCCCC
This sequence comes from Panulirus argus, assembly GCA_038088735.1. Classification (NCBI taxonomy): domain Eukaryota; kingdom Metazoa; phylum Arthropoda; class Malacostraca; order Decapoda; family Palinuridae; genus Panulirus; species Panulirus argus. The sequence goes on along the minus strand of JAYMFT010318168.1, from coordinate 2,949 downwards.
CCTGACCACCCCAGTGGCCATACAATCAGTACATATATGATTCGAAAAGTTGGTTCGTTACGAAAGTGTTTACACAGCCTGTCATACAGCAGACGCAAAAAACGTGCTAACTATACAGTTTCATAATCTCAAGTGTGTGTGTGTGTGTGTGTGTGTGTGTGTGTGTGTGTGTGTGTGTTACCATTAACAATAACGCGTTGCGCCATTTCTTGCAAGGTCTTAATTTTTTTCCTTTTTTTTTTGAATGGTTCCGCTGCTGGGCCATTCAATGGAAAAGGGAGGCTCTACTGGGAACACTGGCGTTCACACTGCAAGAGGAGGAGGGGCGCAGGTGAAGAGGAGTTTCCGAGAATTCCGCTTCCTACGCACTCTGCCCTGACACCCACACACCACACCACACTGCCTGCCTCTGTCCGCGCTCTCTCTCTCTCGCCCTCCCCCTAACTCACTCACTTTTATGGAGCATAACTGAACAACACGAACCTATTTTTTCTTCTTCATATGGTGAACAATCTCTTTTTTTTTTCTCATCTAAACACCAACATATTCTTCTTCTTTTTTTCACTCGTACACCCTAATTCATAACAGATTGACCCCAATCTATTAAGAGTACCCGCCGACATACACGAGTACCTACGACGAAGGATATATATATATATATATATATATATATATATATATATATAAAGAGAGAGAGAGAGAGAGAGAGAGAGAGAGAGAGAGAGAGAGAGAGAGAGAGAAGGTAAATGTGCCTACTAAACTTGGCATACAAAGAGGGAGAATACACCAAAAAGTGCCATCACCACAGTTCCAAATTTCTGATCTGTTTATCATCACGGGCGTCCGTTGGGTTAATAATTCCAGTATTGCAGTACTTCGACTTGTAAGAAGAGAGCCAGTTTAAGGGGGTAGGACCTTGTTAGCCCCGGGTCACGTGGCTCGTATTACCACGGGCAGGCCTGCCTGCCTGCCTGTCACTCATACCCTATGGAAAAGAAACTGGACACTTCTCGCCCCTTCTCTTTCTCTATTTCAAAAACTTTACTTCTTCATGCCTTTCTCAAAGTGCCTCCTGGAGGAGAGTCAAGATGCTACAGGTACAGCTTTGAACACTTTTCTCTTCTCTTTTTATTCAATCTGGGATTCATGAATATCTGTGACTCACTTGGTGGTCGCTGGTGTGACACAGAGGCTTCGTTGATCCGTGTCCACAGTGTGTGTGTGTGCGTGTGTGTGTGTGTGGGGAGAGAGAGAGAGAGAGAGAGAGAGAGAGAGAGAGAGAGAGAGAGAGAGAGAGGTCTTCAGGCCAAACACCAGTGAGGACCAGCTGGTGCTGAGGTCGTTGCCAGAGGACACACCACACCCTGCCCCACGCACACACACACACACTCGAAGTGCTCCCAGCGGGGGGTTTTTACTCCACCTTAATTGCGTTAATATTTCTTCCCCTGAGTCGACATTAATAACTGCTCGATAAGCCTGTTTTGCTCTTCCTCCTCCACATGATGTCCGTATCTAAATGCAACTAACTACCCAACAGGTGTACGTTCTCATTTTGCTCACCGCTTGGAACACGGCGGTGCGCTGGCGTGACCTGACCCTTAAAACTGCCGGGTCAAAGGATTATAAAATCCTGACGAAGGGGTTAACGACGTATCCACTGGATGGGTCTACGGGCAGATGTATATGATACTGCGGCAGTTCATATAGCCAGCAGAGTTACCAGACAATCTGGGTCAACTTATCATTCGTTTTTGAAAAGTGAACTTAAGAAAGTTTCCTGAGGAGGACGAGTACGGCCCTCTCTCACAACAGAGCAATGTGAGCTGTCGTACACAAACCCCCAGAGGCTGGGATGCGCCGTGACCCCGTCGGGTCGGGTTGGTCTGTGCGACACAGTTATCCCACCCAGCCAACACATCCGGCCACTCGTCTCCTCCTCGCCTCTCGGGCAGGTATGGTCAATGACCTCTCACTGATGGCCGAGGGCGAGGGGGGTTCACACCCCAACACAGCAAACAGTACCTCCTACCTGCCCCCCTGTGTCTCCTGGCATGTAAATGTCCCCCTTTTAGTGACGCCTAACCTCACTGCTCCCTTCAGCTGAGCCTAAAGTCTGACTAACGCAGTTCCTAAAGAGGGAGGGAGTGAAGAGGAGAGAGACACAGAACGTGAGATGAAAAAAGAATAGGAGGAGGAGGAGGAGGAAGATTGTCCAGAAGAAATGGAAGGAGATGAGAGACCACAGCAACGCCCGGCTCTGCATGCACAACTTTGCTCCTTAACATAAATTACGAACCCTTGTCCCTAAACCTCTCCCAGTAGCGTCACGCGTGCACGTGGGAACCATCACTTCAACCCTCCCTCAGAACATTTACAAGCGCGACTGATCCACATGGCCGTCAATATTCAAATCATCATGACCTTAAACCCCGAGAGCTGAGAACATGCCAGTACCCCGGCGTGTATAAATACTCACAGATCATCCTGTGACAGTTTTCTGTGGTATGATCTGCGTGGAGCCAGTGCATTTAGGCAACACACAATAACAACACAGTCAAAACCACGGCACCAGAGAGGCACGGGCTACGACTGATATGAATGGGCAGGCGGAGCGCCTCAGAAAGACAAAAAACAGGCGGGAGGGGGATATCCCTCAGCCCAGCGCCCATACTGGGCAATGTCAGAGCACCAAAACTGTTGCCAGGAGAGGTTCCATTCGCATCATGTGACCATTCAGGGAATACTTTTGCGGCTGACCCACGCGCGCGCACACACACACACACACACACACACACACTATGGCAGGCAAAGGGGAGGGAGGTTCCGAAAGGTGGGGTGGGTGGGTGTTATGCTGACCATATATATGTCCCTGGGGAGCTGTGCTGCATGACCCACAACTGGGATGAGAGAGAGAGAGAGAGAGAGAGAGAGAGAGAGAGAGAGAGA
>JAYMFT010318157.1:0-10034 GCA_038088735.1 Panulirus argus | reverse complement strand
ACGTTCCATATGTCCAAACCATTTCAACACACCTTCTTCTGCTCTCTCAACCACACTCTTTTTATTACCACACATATTACCATACATATTCGCCATTTCCCGCGTTAGCATGGTAGCGTTAAGAACAGAGGACTGAGCCTTAGAGGAAAAAAATCTTCACTTGGCCCTCTTCTCTGTTCCTACAAGAATGTGTTAGCTCCAAATACATATGATAATCTCGTTGATAATGTTGAAGTTGGTGAAAAGTTTGGTACAAGTGATCCCAGGTTACCTCTGCATGTAATGTTGATCATTATGTCAGTTGCTCAGTTGCAAGAGAGTACTCAGTTTTAAACAAGTTGATTTTAATGCTGTTCGCATTGCTTTTGACAGTCAAATCAGGGATTATGTGGTTAATGAAAGCAGCTTGAGCATAGCTTGGAACATCGTAAATAAAGCTTTCAAAGCAGTGCCTGTGCATAGTAGACTGTCAATTTCTAAAACAAAGCCAAAGTGATGGAACAATGAAATGAAGAAGTACCTGTTGCCTAGGAAGGTACCTTGTAAAAAACTCAAACAGACCAATAAGCAGTGTGATATAGTAATTTATGTAAATTTGCATATAGAAACAAAGAGGCTTATACAACAAAGTAAATGTCAATATGAAGCATTTATTGCCAAAAATAGCAGAGGAAACCATTTTGAAATTTACAACTGCGTTAGAAGTAAGAGAGTTATTACCCAATCAGTTGTTATGTATGGAAAATAATGACTTGGTTCAGTGCAATGAAGTCTTGACAAAAATCTCAAATTACTTTTTTTCTTTTCATCAGTATTTATGATAAAGGATACATTTCATGTCATGAATCTGGTTTCATTGATATAAAAGCTGAAGACAAAATTAGCAGTAAACAAAATGAAAGTAGATAAAGTGGCAGGTCCTGATTTAGTTGATGAAAACAACATGAACATAGCATGGAAGATTTTCAGTAAAACTTTCAAAAGGTGAACAAAAAGTATATGCTATTGAAATAGCAAAAGAAACTCTAAAGAACTTTATAGTTAGAAGGAAAAGTGTCATTACCTAGTATATTGGTCCATTGATTATGGAGAATGATAATGATTTAGGACAATGAAACCATAGCAAAAATTTGAGACTTTTTTTTGCATCTGTACTTATGATTGAAGACTGATGTCATGTTTCAAATCCAGTTTCATTGATAAGAGGAGAATGTTCTACAACAAATGGGCATAAAAGTAGAAGACATACTATCTTCAATAAATGGAATTAAAGAAAATATACCAATAGGCCTTGATAAATTTTACTTGAGGACAGTGAAGGAGGTAAAGAAAGGAAATAGTTAAGTACTTGACTGCTCTTTTCAGTAAGTAACTTTCTATGGGAAAAGGTGCAGATGTATCACAGATATGCAGAATATATCTGTTACATTCACCAAATTGCTTAAAGTTTATGGTTGGAAAATTTATGGAAAACCATTTAGAGGACCGTCATTTATTAATTGATACTCAGCATTCAATAAAATTGCTCATGTCTTACAAATCTGCTTTATTTCTTTTATGTTGTAATCAATATATATACATAAAGTAAAGTAGATAATCTACGTCTATGAATAAAGTAAAGTGGATGATGTCATCTATCTAAATTTTCAAAAGGCATTTAAAAAGGTTCCACATCAAAGATCACTAGCATAAATTAAGTCTCTTAGTATTGATGTGGTTGTACTTTGATGAATAAGAAATTGGTTGACTGGCTGTAAACACAGAGTTGTGAGTAACTGTCAAGCCTCAGAATAGTTTAACTTAACAGCTGGTGTACCATGAGGACTGTTTCTCTTTCTAAATATGATAATGATGCTGATAATGGGCTACATTGTAATATATCAAAATTGGCAAATGATGATAAGCTGGGAAAGAAATCTGCAAATGAACTTTAACGTTTGTAGCTTCAGACTGATGGACGGGCAAATGAATTTTGATATTCATAAGAGCATAGTTTTGCTTATTGTTAGTAAAAACAAAAATCTAAGCTACAGTATGAATTCTCGTGAGCTGTATAAGGTAAATGAGGAAAATGGCTTGGTGTAACAATCTGTGGTAACTTAAAGTTAAGTAATTAGTGCATAGAAGCAATGGAAAAATGGAACAAGATAGTTGGATTCATAGGTAGGGAAATCATCCTAACTCTCTACAATTCCTGGTTCCTCCCCATCTTGAATATTGTGTTCAGTTTTGGTTGACCTTCTTGAGAAAAGACATAGACAGAATGGAGAAAGCATAGCATCAAGCTATGATGATGATTCCTTCAGTGAGAAACAAATCCTGTGAGAGCCAGCTAACGATTTTATCTGTTCAACATAGGAAATAGGTTAAGAAGTGATCTTAGACAAGTATTCAAAGTTATCAAAGGCTCTGATAATCTTGATGTAACAAAGTTCCTTAAGAATTCATGTTACTTCATTTGTAGTAATGGATACAAACTTGTGGGAAAACATTTTACCTTGAATGAGGCAAAGTACTTTTTCGTAATCAGTATTGGTAACAAAGGGAATGACATACTGGTTAGAGTGATTTAAAGTAGTACTATAGATATGTTTGTGGATAGACTTAATGGACATTTGACTTCAAGTCCTGAACAAACATTATTTGCACTTCCTTTGAATTTTCTATGCCTTCCAACTTTTACTCACTTATCCTGGAGTTTCAGATATTTTCCACTATCACAAACAACCTTGAAGGGACCCAGTGATCTGTTGCTATTTGAATTCCTGTGTATTTTGTATTCGTTTTATATATTGTATTGCCTTAAGTCTTGGATTAGCAGACTTCAAATCTGTGATTTGACCACTAGCTTAAATGGTACCTATTGGTTGTAACATTTAGGAGCTAGATGTATTGTCATGTTTTAAAGTAAAATGAAGTTATATAATGCTTCAAAAAATGTTAGAATATAGCATGTTATACCTTGGAGCTTTATGGATTCTTGTGTTGATTCTGACTAATGTTGTGTGAAGCTTTTTGTAACCCTTCCTTGGGTTGCATATTCAGAGAAGCTTTTTTGAGCTGGTATTCTTACCAGTTGAATTTTATTTTTCCATTTATAAGGCTGAGTTTGCTGGTTTAGGGTTTGTGCCAAGAAGTGCATACAATTTTCAAAGTTTCAACTGCTTTGTTAATATTTACCAGAGTGGGTCATCTAGGTGATCATCCTCTTTGTTCTTATTCCTCTGAAATTTGAAACACAGTATCCTAAATTTGAAATGAGCCATCAATTTGTTTTACAATGTATTTGGTTTATATATCTTTAGTCATTGAATGCCAATGAAGCAGATGACTTCTCTTAGGTATGTCTCATGCATGTACTTGATAAAATTCACCTCACATAATATGATAAACTTAAGATACAAGATATAAATGAATACAAACAACAACAGTCTTGTATGTTTTTGTGGCTGTTTGTTATTCTGAAATAAGGAAAAGTTCATCTTTCATTATTTCTTGTTATTTCACTTGGTTATGCCAGTTTAGATGATGTAATTTAGTTATTCCAGTTAATCGAATTTTCTAATACTTGCAGTAATGGGTGACTTTTTTTTTGCTAGAATATTACAGCATTGTTATATAATGCACCTTTTGTATGTTTTACTTAATCCATTATTTTAACCTCTTGCTTTGACTTGAAAGAAAAATTCTTTTTAAGTAGCATCTACCACCTTTATAGATGTGGAAAGTTGTAACAGCCCAACTTCATACCTTTGATCATCGTTGTCGTTCAGTAAATCAACACTCTCATTATTTTCTTAACAAATTTCTAATTTGGTTTTGTTGATACACCAGTATAAGTCTCTTAACCGTCATAACACCATCATCTCATATCCTTTGGTTTCTCTTGACCTCACTCCTACCAACACCATTTAGATTACCTGTGTGTAGAAATTATTAGGTTAACAAGTATAGCCATACTTGTTGAGTTGGACAGATATGTTTTAGGAAAGGAAGGGTGTGGATGGCTCACTGTAGCTTGCTCCTGGTGGCACTGGGCTAGCTAGTGCTCCGCTCCTCTCTTGCTATACCTCCTTTTGTACACACAAGAGTGAGATTTTCCCATTACTGAACCTCTTGGTTCAGACTCTTTGTGTATGTTACTTTTAAGATACTTCAGAGGGAGTGGATGTGCAGCTGCCCTATGGCTGATGAGTATTCAACAGTGCAACGGCCTGCTCACAACCTGCCCATATAGTGCTTTCTACCAAGCCCATGGAATCATCATAGCTGGAGTATTCAAAGGCACATCACAAGTGGTTTCCATCCCGCATTGACATTGATATGAGTTCGAGAATTTTGGAAGGGTATTTAAAGAAGTAGAAATTTTTTATATAAGGACTACTGTATATAGTATAGATTTAGGAAAAGTAATGATCAGGAAAGATTTAACATTCAGATGAAAAGCATGATCGAGGAATAAGTTCATACGGAGTTCATTAGCTGCCTTTTGTGCTTATGATTTATATGTCTAGTAAATTTTTTGTGCCAATAGCATGCCTTATGCAACTTGCAGATGATAGTCTTGCACAAGGAGGACTTTGTTTGTTAAATGTTTTCTTCATTTTATTCAGATAGTAATGAATAGGTTTTTAAAATCAGAAGTGAAGAATTCCTCTGTCAAGGAATAAAGTATTGAAGCTGAAAAAAGTGAACAGGGATTAGGCATGATGTAATGCAATATTCTGGATGAGAGCTGAAGTGAACGAATTTTGAAATGAAGTTTTTTGCACTGAAATGTGGTCACAGCCCCATCTTGTGTATATAATAAATTGGGATAGGTTAACATTGTAGATTTATTTTAGTTACATTTGAACTTCCATAATTTTCTCAGATTTTTTTAAGGATAAGGACTTAATTGCAATAAGGATTTATTGTGTTTTTAAGACGTATCTGTTAGAATTTAAGGGTTTTCATTGTTGATTATTGAATAGCTAGTTCGCTTAATATTAGCAGACACCTGGCACGGAATGATCCAGGTGTGATGGCATGATAAGAGGGCAAGGCAAATGGCTGGTCATGTGCTAGTGATCCAATCAGCTGATGATTCCTAGGGCAACATTAGCTTACAACAACATGCGAGGATAAACTTTAAAAGGGGCTCCCACTGTCTTTGGAGGTCAGATCCTATGTACACCAAAAAAAGTTTTTTAATGAGCTTTTGATCTCATTTTCTCTCTTCTAGGTTTTCGCTCATTTCGAGGCCAGATGTGTATTTTTATGTCTATTAATACAGGACCTCTTCTCAGATCTTGGACAGTGGGGACAATAATAATTTTGTCACTTAAATCAAGACAACTTTTGGGTTGCCTCTTCAATCACTTCAGACCATTTGCTGTATTTCTAAAGTTATTTTCTTTTTCCTCAGTCTCCACATGACAACGATGTGTCTGCAGTACAAGCCCACCGTAGTGGCATGTGTATGCATCTACATTGTCTGTACATGGAGCCATTATGAGGTAAGTTATTGCCTCAGACATGTAGACATCATTGATCGAATCAAGACGATATGTTCTTTAGGATGTTGTGGATGTATTGAATAAGTTCATTGTACTCTCCTGTGGGTACAACAGTGGGCTCACACAAGTTTTAAGGAGTTGCTTACTTAATGATTTTTTTTTTTTTTTATTTCTTCATAATTTCTTGAGAAATGATCCATGATTTCTGTTGCATGGAACATATTATTAGTTAAAATTTCATCATAATGAAGACTCTGCCTCATACCAATTCAGGGACTACATAATAGAGTTGAATATGTACCAGAAAAATGGGTTGTATATGGTCATAACATTTTAAACAGTTTGTTGCTCTAGTAAATGATTGACATCAAATTTCTTAACCTTAAGGCAGACTAGAGATGTATTTTAGTTTCAGTAGTCTGCACTGTTGGATTATTACTAATACTCAGATGCACCCTGGAAGTGAAAACCTCTCACATGGCAAAAGGTGAGAGTAAATGAAGCATGGAAAGTGGTTAAGGAATGGTAGGTATTTAGGGAAGCATTGCTGGCATGTGCGAGGTGCATGTAGCATGCAGAAGGTGGGAGGTGGGCAGATCATAAAGGGTTGTGAGTGATGGGATCAAGAAGTAATGTTGCTAGTGAAAGAGAAAAGGGAGGTGTTACGGCAGTACTTACAGGAAAGGAATGCCAATGATTGGGAAATGTATAAGAAGTGGCAGATTAAGAGGAATGCACAGGGGTTGAAAAAGAGGGCAAATAATAGTTGGGGTAAGTGAGTACCAGTGAACTTTAGGGAGAAGTTGTTGTTTTTGAAGTCCCCACACACACAACGCTTCTGTGACACCTGCTGAACCACCTCTCTATGACATCCTGATGGTGACATGATGATCCTCCCCATTCTGGCCAGACATTATGTAAATGATATTGATGTTGTGTTGAAGGAATATCCTAACTTTCCTAGGCTGTAGTAAGTTCCTTTGTTATATTTATATGTACTCGTGACACTTGCCAGATGCTTCTGGTAACATTGTACAGGGGTACCTAGTGACAACACTAGGATCCCGATTCCTCCATCAAGGAATAAAGTATTGAAACCGAAGGAGGTTAATAATGTGCAAAAACAAGAGAACAAATGGGAACATCAGTGAAGGGGACAAAAGGTGAACTGGTAACGAAGTGATGGAGTGAGTAATTTGAAGACTGGTGAACATGTTTAAAGATATGGTGGCAAATGTAGGGTGTTTGGTTGGGTTGGGGTGATAAGCGAAGTGAGAGAGTCATGGAGAGTGGTTTGTTGAAAAGGGAAGAGGTATTAAAATCTTTACTTAGGACGAGATGTGGCAAGGCTGCAGGAGTGAATGGTCTTGCAGACGTATTTATTAAGGAAGGAGTTGACTCTTGTTGTTAATTGGTTGGTTAGAGTTTTCAGTGTATGTATGTATGATGGCAAGGTGCCTAGGGATTAGCAGAATGCATGTATATTGACTTAGTATAAAGGCAAGGGGGATAAAGATGAGTACTCAGACCACAAAGATACAAGTTTGTTGAGTGTACTTGGTAAGTTGTGTGGGAAGGTAATGATTGAGAGAGTGAACGCATCGGATTGGGGAGGAACAGCGTGGTTTCAGAAGTGTTAGAGGATGTGTGGATCCTATGTTTTCTTTGAAGAATGTATATGAGAAATATGTAGAGAAATGGATGGATTTGTATGTGACATTTATGAACTAGAGAAAGCATGTGATAGGTTGATAGAGATGCCTAATGGAATGTTTTAAGAATATATGTTGTGGGAGGAAAGCTGCTAGAAGCAGTGAGGTGAAAGGCATATGTAGGAAGAGAGGAGAGGGAATAGTTTCAAGTGAAGGTTGGCCTGTGGCAGGGATTTGTGATGTCACCACGGTTGTTTACTTTGTTTATGGATGGGGTGGTGAGGAAAGTAGATGTGAGAGTCTTCGAGAGATGAGTTTGCAATCTATAGGGGATGAGAGGGCCTGGGAAGCGAGTCATTTGTTTTTTGGTATAGCACTGTTGGCAGATTCGAGTGTGAAACTGCAGTAGAAGAAAAGGATTGCAAAGCAAAGGCTTTCTCCCCACCCTCCACTCTCTCTGGCACATGATGACAGTAAAACAGATTAAGAAAATTTTTACTGCAGGATTAATAGGCCTGAAGGAAATTTCTATAAGAAAGTCATAAGGTAGTGAACATGAATGTCTTGCAACCCATTACAATGATATGCATCCCTTCACTTTCTGTGATAAAAGACAATACTAAGGATAAACTTGAGCTGCAGCCTCTTGACTTACCATGCCTATATTATTCTAGATGTTAAAGAATGATATAGTAATTCTTAATTGCTCTCTCAAAGTAGGTGACATGGGTTAATCAATGTTAGTATGATATTGCAGCGTGGCTGGTGAGAGATAAGTGTTTGAGAAGCTAGTTTGTTATACCATTGTGTTATGCTTACCGATTAAATGAATTATTAAATACCAGAGAGTAATGATTAAACCTAATTTTGAAGATGTTAAGGATGTTGCTCTGAATAGCATTTTCTTGGAGCTTATTCCATGGATCAGTAATGCAGTTGGTTAAAAAATAAGTCATACAGTCCAGATTAACTTAATGACCAGTAAGTTTTGATCCATTTCCCCTCCTTGGTAATGCTGGTGCTACTCTTAAGAAATATTCAGTATAAGCATTATTGAATCCTTAGGGAGAACAAGTTTAGTTTTCGCAGTCTCTCCTCATACTGTTTGTTACGCAAGGAGGGAATCAGTCTAATTGCTCTTCGCTGCACTGCTTCCAGTTTAAAAATGTCCTTAATATTAAGTGGGGGGCCCAAAACTGCCCTGCATACTTGAGGTGTGGTCTAGCTGGACTTAGGTATAGTGGCAATATCACATCCTTGCTTTTGTATGTAAAGTCTCTGTTTATAAATCCTAACATCCTATTTGTTCTTGTGACAGCTTCATTGCAGTGGTAGGAGAATTTGATGGTATTGGAGACAGTCACCCCTAGATCTCTCACATTCAGGGTCTCCTTTATCTTGTGACTAGCCCATCAGTTCAATATTGATTTTTTGTATGGGCTTCCTACTTGTAATGGCTTTTGCCATTCAATAGACCATTCAGCGATTTTATCTAGGTCCTTCTATGATCATAGCCTGTCATATTTTGTTAATATACCACTGCCGATCTTTGCGTCATCTGCATATTTGCACACTAAGTTATTTAGCCCTATGTCAGTATCATTGATGTGAATGATGAAAAGTATAGGATTCCACTAGTGTTATTGAATGGTAAAGTAGGATTTACATTGTATTTATGACTCACAGTGAAGTTCCTGAGAATTAGCATTTAGTATGATGCAATTGTGTAAAGGTAAGGAGGATAAAAGTGAATGTTCAAACTATAGAGTTATAAGTTGAGTGTAGCTGTTTAATAGTATGTGTTTGTGGTGAGTGAAATTGTTAGCATGCACAGAGCATCAGATTGAGGAGGAACAGTGTGGTTTCATTAGTGTAGATTATATGTTTGCTTTGAAGAATGTGTGTGAAAAATACTTAGAGAAACAAAGATTTGCATGTGGCATTTGAGTACTTTCAGCATTCTCTCCAGACATTGCAAAATGCCCACATTTACTTTGGATAAGATGAATAATCAAGTGACATTGAGCACCACCAAACATGCTTTGCTACCAGGTTGGATGCAAATTGAATGGTACTTTGCTGTATCATTAAGATATGCATGTTAAGTACACAAAGTCCTCAAAATATACTAATATATTTCATATTTCTGGGGATAGGAGAGAAAGAATTCAACCCACGTAATCTCTGTATATTATAGAAGACGACTAAAAGGGCAGGGGTTAGGAATGGAATCTCTTTCCATCCTGTACAACAATTGCCAAAAGATGAAGCAGAAGGAGCCATGCAAGTAGTGCTCATCCTCCTCTAAGGTTCTGGCTAGTGTCTTGTGTGTGTGAATGTAACCTCCTCTAAGGTTCTTGCTCGGGTGTCTTGTGCGTGTGAATGTATCCATGATGAGAAGAAAGGAGAGAGAGGTAGAATGTTTGAGGAGAGGTACCTGGTCATTATATCTCTGAGTGAAACAAAGCTTAAGGGTAAGGGAAGAAGGATTTGGGAATGTCTTGAGGTAAAATCAGGAGTTGATGTGGGGCAAGAGTCAAGGAAGGGGTAGCACTACTGCAGAGGCTTGAGTTGTGGGATGTGTTTAAAAAGTGTAAGGAAGTGAGCTCCAGACTGATGTTGGTGAAAATGAAAGTGGATTATGAGAGCTAGGTAATTGATAGCACTTGTGCATCTTGCCACAAGAATGATGACAGGAGGGGAATGTTTTGGGAGCAGCTTATTGAGTGTGTGAACGGTTTTGGTGCAAGAGACTTGGCATTAGTTATGGGTGATATGAATGCAAAATTGAGTAATGTGGCAGTTGAGGGGATTTCAACGTCCACCATCGGGAATGGTTGAATTCCTCCCATACGGACAGCGGAGGGATCGAAGCCCTCACATT
>JAYMFT010318146.1:0-10034 GCA_038088735.1 Panulirus argus | reverse complement strand
AGAGAGAGAGAGAAAGAGAGAGAGAGAGAGAGAGAGAGAGAGAGAGAGAGAGAGAGAGAGAGAGAGAGAGAGAGAACCACATACATTTCCCGTTAAATGTAATTGGTAATTCCAGGTAATTCCCTTTTTACCAGTCCAGCGACCCAGAGATCACGTGTGACTGGGAAAGAGACAGTGGCACAGAATTACACATTTTGGCCGACTGTATCCTTCTGTCTCCGAGGGCCATAGTGCACGTGTGTTGCGGAGGACAGTCGGACAAATGGAGTTCTGTAGCGGAGACGCTGGCGATAAAACTTCTGCAAGTGCCTCTTTATTATGCAGGAGAGGCGCACGGCGGGGCAAGTACAGACGACAGCATGAACAAGCGGGATGATGCAGCAGACTCGGTAAACACGAAGGGGAGGAGCCCCGGGGGATGCTCGGTACAGAAATGAAAGCTATTATACCAGTCATGACGTGATTATATAAAACTTTGTTTTGTCCTCGTTAAGCCAGGGAGATAGATCGCTTCCCGGCAAGAGCCTTTGCGGTCCAGGCTCTCTTCTTGCTGACCTTTACCCACTCTCTCACCTTCGGGATTCAACAATACCCACCTCCCATCGTCGGAGTTCCAATGACGGGTATTGTTGGATTCGTAAAAAGTAAGTGAGGAGGGAAGGTTCAGGTCGGTCGGAAAGAAACTTGGGAGGGGAACGTCTAGACAGCAGGTGGTGGAGTAGCGAATTGAGAACGTCCAGTCCTGCGCATGGAAAGACCACTGGAAATGGGAAGTGAGTCTTCAAAAAGGCAGCAGACTTAATAGAAGTATTCAAGTGATGTTACAAGTGATTAGGGATTGGCTTGAGGAGTTTCATCCCACTGGCGAATATTGAGGGAGTATTCCACTCGAGGATGGACATCATAAGATGAAAAAATGGACTAACCAGAAGAGAAGAAAAATCTAAGTTCTACACACGCATCTCAAGTTCCAAAGATCCACGTTTCTCACCTCCATGAGGAGCATCTCCATTAAGTGCAGCATTCGCAAGAGATTGTGAGCAATAATCTTTGACATAGCATCACCGGGTTGCAACTGTGCCTTTGACAGAGTTACTGTACCACACACTACACCATTCAGCAAGGACATTTCCATGAAGATATAAGAATAAATTAATGATATGACCAAAGTCTTGATACCAACGTGGACTCAGGAAAAACAAATATAAGTATTGACCAGTAATATTACTGTCATACGCGTGATGTTTGGGCTGGTATCTTTATGCCTTCCTATTCTCTCCGCAGTCGTCTGTCAGTTTCTGGCATATACCGCTGCAAACAGCCTGGAAAGGAGGTAATGGTCTTATGCTCTTTATATTCCTTTATATCTGGGAGGAATGGATGATGATGGGTGGTGGAGAGGAAGTGTGTGTGTGTGTGTGTGTGTGTGTGTGTGTGGTGTTTCTGCTCGTGTCTGGACTTATAATGTCTTCATTACCAGTCTCTAGTCATTCAAATTTGGGACCTGTTGCAGACCACTGTATGTATAATGTATTCGGTACAGGAATGTGTGTCTGATGATTTGGAGATATACAGATCAAAAGAGATTTTTCCTTTTACGTCACTCATTTCGACTGACGTACATGAAATATACTTTTGTATACGCAAGTAGTTACTTGAAGCTGTTGGTTGCTCAGCAATTATACGCAAAACATGCAAAGCTAAAGATGGGACCTCGCCCTAGGGAGTGGACCGTCATATAGTCAGCTAAAACTTTTTATTCAAGTGTTATGAAAACTGATAAATCCTTTCCAAAGAGAGATTAGTCTTTATCCTGCGGGTGGCGAGTTCCCTATGGCCTATGGCTTTGTCAAAGGTCTCACCGTTGGGTGATCAAGGTAGCGTGGGCTCCACATTGCCTCTCAAACCCTCCAAAGGCACAGCATCACCCCCTCCAAATCCCAATATAGTGGCAATACCATAAGCGGTGCCAGCACAGTGAAGTCATGATCGTCTCTTCACAACTGTCTGTTGGGTTTAAGCAGCTACACGAAAAGTTATTGTGTCTCGAGTGTTTGTTGAGGTTGTCACTGTTGGCAAATAGAGGCACTGACACGTTAACGAGATTGAGGTCTGACTGTACGTCACTGAAGACTGGTGAATATGCACCAGTTTCTGGCCTCGGTCTATAGAAGGACCTTGTGTGTGTGTGTGTGTGACAGTTGGATTCACCAGACGTGGGCCTTTTATAGTCTATCCCTTCCATTCCTCCCTCATGTACTTACTCCTTTATAACTCACAGACTCGTAAAACCATTCCCCATCACAGACCTCCTCACTCTCCACAATCCTTTCCAACTTCACACGACATCCTCACATGAGCCATTTCCCACTCACACCCTCTTTCCTCTCGTACCTCAATACCTCGTTTCACAAATCCCTCACATCTCACCCCACCAGACCTCTAACACCCTCCTCAGTCTCTTCACACGCTTATCACCGCCAGTTCTCCCTTCCGCTGACACCTCCGTCAGGAGAAGGGGTGTGTGGCTCGTGAAGGTGATGATCTCAGGCCCTCTACCGGAGTGAAGTTAAACCCTGAAAGGTAACCTGGAGACGCCTTTGGTAGGTGGTCCTCATGCGGTACCTGGCACTTCTTGGGGTGTGGGGTAGTACTGGGGAATGGCTACCTCTACACTCGGGCTGCGTTCCTCTGGGACTTGAAGGAGTAGTGCTGGGGCTATTGCTATAGACTTGCTTGGCCTAGAGCACAAGGGGACGCTGCTGCTTAGGACTACTACACACTGGTCGTCTCCTGGTGACTGGATGGTACGGAGGGGCTACTACTATACTCCAGTTGGGAGTCTGGTAGAAGTAGACGGGGCTACCACTGCTATGACAAGCTGGAGTGGGGAGTGGACTGTGCTGGACGCCACGACCACACACTGCGGCCCACTCCGGCTGCGTCTGCTGGAACTGGGTGGTCGCTTGGCCTCTCCGAGGCAGGTGCTGCCCATGGCCACGCCTGCACTCGGGTGTACACTACACCTCATGTGATGCTGAGGCAGTAGCGTTTAGGCTCGTGCGGTGACGATCATCCTGTATTTCTCAGTGTTTTTTTTCCCAGGTGTGACTCAACCAAAAAAACTAAAAGAGTTCGGTCCCTTTCTCACTGTCGCAACAGAAGATGTAGTCAAACTTGAAGTTGAACTTGAACTCAGTGACACGACCCTTGAGTACGACGACACGACGACCCTTGAGCACACGACGGTACGACGACCCTTGAGCACGACAATATGAACCCTAGGTATGCAAAAAACCTGTCCTTAGCCCTCGCGTCAAAGGTCACGCGATCCAGACGCAAGGGGTCGTACCGTCGGTCGCCAGAGGTTAATGGCCACTTTCACCGTGCATCGTGAGTGATTCATACGACCTGTGGTTATATATAATTATTATCATTATCATTATTATTACAAATATATCATTCGAATAAGATTTGAAGATACTGTTGATTCCCTTTTAGGGAGTTTGGCTATTTAGGCGAATCTCTCCTACTACCCTCCCCCACTCTCTCTCTCTCTCTCTCTCTCTCTCTCTCTGAGTCCATCAAGTGGCTGGTCATTACTGCAGTTCCACGTGCTTGAGGTTGCCACGGATAATTCTCTTGTATATCTCGATGCATTTGTACACGTCGCTCTGTGTTTTCCGTGATGTACATCAGGTTCATTTGTCGTTCATCGCCCCTGAGAAAGAATACTTTGTAGTCCAGCCTAATCAAGAGCAGCTTTCGCATTCTGCGTGGCTGTATGCAAGTTACAAGATGCAGAGAGAAAAAGAATTCGATCTGCATTTTCTAATTGATCTCAGGAACATAGGTTCTTAAGTTATAGGAGAAGGCTTTGGAAGTGATGTTATTTTTTTTTGTTATTGTGGTTTAGTAATAGAGCAAGACTTTGGAAATGATGTTATTGCATGTTTATTATAGTTCAGTAATACAAGGCTTTGAAAATGATGTTATTGCTTAGTTACTGTATTTCAGTAATACAACGAAGCTTTGAAAATGATGTTATTGAATAGTTATTGTATTTCAGTAACAGGACAAGGTTCGTGGAAATGATGTTCACACTTGGTTGTTTTTAAGCATCTAAAAGAATATCGTACAATTAACTAAAGACCTTGTTCTAAGCACAGCTCCAGCCCTGTTACGAAAGGTGAATTAATCTCTTTGGCTTCCTTGTCTAGAGGTGACTGATCACGGACCTTCAGCTTGGTGACCCGGTTAACCATCAGTGTCCTCAATGCTTGGTGCACTGAGAGATAAGCAGTGTCTTCTCACTGCAGCTCGTGCTGGTGAACGAACGCGTCTCACACAGGTGGTGTTGTG
Source organism: Panulirus argus (assembly GCA_038088735.1). Lineage (NCBI taxonomy): Eukaryota > Metazoa > Arthropoda > Malacostraca > Decapoda > Palinuridae > Panulirus > Panulirus argus. The sequence continues at coordinate 5,672 of JAYMFT010318146.1, read as the reverse complement.
CTGGTGAACGACCAGGCCAACCTGTCGTTGCAGCAAGTGGTTATGGTTCCTTCTTTAGTGGTCATTGCCCACCAGCGATCCAGTGTTGAATGATCATGTCGCGCTAAGTGGTGTATCAGTAAATGATCTCTGTCCCTTCAGGTGTGATGTGTTGATGAGGAATGTCCCTGTCGCAGGGTCATGTGTTTACTGGGTGACCAGAGTTATGTGACCCAATGCGTTGGCGAAAGATTAGCGTCTTGCCTCTAGGCATAGATGGTAAACGCCCTCATAATGCGGCGTAGATTAAGGAGAACTTTCCAAGCAAAAAACTTTTTTCTCATTTCAGTATTGGAATCTCACATAATGAAAGGCTTCTTTACCATGGGTATCAAAGCAAAATATTCTCTACTTTTTCTCAGGGCCGTGGGGCCGTCAGATAACGGATGATATCACAGACTAAATAATCATAAGATTTATCGATCGTAATTATTTCAGAGCTCCATTAGAGGGCTAACTTGTTCGGTTACCAGTGAAATATATTCACCATATGGTATGGTTGACATCTTTATACGTTTCGTAATAGTGTAGCCGATGACATATGTATGCAACTTCTCTCTCTCTCTCTGAAAAAAAAAAAATTAGTATAAAATTTTTTGCTTTTACATTGGTCCTAAATTCCAACCACCGCCGAGATTCATAATTTTCTATCACATTCTACTTGACTACTAAGTTCATCGTAATGCTCCTGACGATATCATACGAAGTATCTGATTGTTGACGTTAATCTATGTATATGAAAGAAGATACTCGAAGCCAGATGGTGTGCTGAACTGCTTCTCCCGTCTGGGAAATAGGCCATCAGCCACCTTCGTCAGGTAGTTGCTCTCGTGTTGGTGTTGACGCGTCAGGCGGCGGACCTCTCCTTCGTATTTGCTCTCCTGTCACCTCATCCGTCCGCACAGGTGTGTTCCGCCGTGGCCGTAGGCGAGGACGGAACGCTCCGTTCAGCGGACCGGAGGTCAGCCGAAGGCTTCGCACTCACGGGGTTGAGTTGGTCGTATTCAAGGGGTTGTTGAGTCGAGGTATCTTTAGGGTTTTAAGTATATTAAGGGTTTTAAGTCCTCGCTGTGAAAGAGTTGAGTCTTCGTTCTCAAGCCATCGTGTCGTCGTACTCAGGGGTAAGGTAGGTGGACTTCAGGGGTTTAATTATGTTGTCGTTCTCAGGGGTTTTATATAAAGTCGTCGTTCTGAAAAGGTCAGTAGTTTTGCTCACGGTGTTAAGTTGTCGTTCTGATGGGAGTGATGACCCATCGGTCTCGAGGGGTTGTTTCATCCTACTCAAAGGGTAGAGTCGTCGTGCTTGAGTTACGTCGTTGTGTTTGAACGCTTCAGTCGTCACACTCAGGGAATAAAGTCGTCGTAGTTAAGGGGTTACGTCGTCACCCTTCGAGGATAAAGTCGTCGTGTTTAAGGGGGTCAAGTCATCGCGCTCAGGGGATAAAGTCGTCTTAGTTAAGGGATTCACTCCCAAAGTCGACACACTTTTTAAAGGGTTGAATCTTCACACTAAAGGGGTTGGGTCAGAGGTAAACAGAGGTTCAGACACTCCTGTCGTCGTCTGACGCTCTGGACACACTGAATGCCGTCAAGCAATCAGACACGCCCAGTAGTTAGCGGACTTTTATTAATGGTTAGGAAGCTTCACTTAAAGAGCTGATTGGTCGATTAGGCACTGGCTGTAAATACGTACGTCGCGAACTGTGGCTCGGTGACGTTATTTGTTAGTGGCGAACGACAGGGTCCCTGATGAGGTGTTGTCCTGCCTGCTCATAAAGATGGGAGGGAGAGAGAGAGAGAGAGAGAGAGAGAAAGAGAGAGAGAGAGAGAGAGAGAGAGAGAGAGAGAGAGAGAGAGAGAGAGAGAGATTCAAAGTATTTAAATGTTGTGAGGTTTGGGTTGGTGTGTGTGTGTGTGTGTGTGTGTAGCTGGCAGATGACGATTGATGGCTCTATGATACGTCACTCGATTAGAAAATTGAATATCTTCTAGCTCATACCATGGTTCCCGATAGGCCAGATAAGATACAGATATCTGTTATCATTTGATATTCTTTTTGACAGCTTGTACAGATACAACATAACTCATTTCTGTGTATCAACTGTGCATTTTGCTGACACTAAACACTATCTTAGATTAAGACAGTTATTCACTGTGTATTATTGTTAACATTCTACATTATCTTAAGACGTTAGATACATTTATCTTTACGTAACATTTTTTCACGTATCTTTGCGAAAACACAGATAAAAGGTAAAGACACAGATCCTAAGAATCTGTTCTACAATATATCTTTTTTTCCTGCTCGTATTTGCATAAAGGCAAACTTGAGGGTCAGGGTAAAGGACTCGAGAGAAGAGGGGCGTCTTAAGCCGCAAACGAGTGTGTTTGAGAATGTTGTTGGGCGCGTTAAGGCTACTCGTTCGTGGCGCATATGGCCGAGTCAGGGCCGTCTCTCCCCTGACGCCTATCGTGCTTTTAGGTTCTAATGTATTCCACTGCACGAAATCTTGTGCATCGCTTTCTCAAGTGTTTTCATTCTTTTATCTTTTTTTTTTTTTGGCTTCGAAGACATTTTGTGAGGAGATATAATGGAGTATATTATATATTTTTTTCTCTAAAGTATCTGAGGCTTTTATATTTTCAAGGGAGAGAAATTAAGTTTTTAATTTTCTATGAAAGTGGGTTTTATATATTTAGTTATTTGAAAGGACTGAAAGAAGATGTCCCATCTAGATACACTGAGAGACTCTTATGATAATCTTTGTAAAGCAATCGTATGATAAGGGTTTTGCCGACATAAAGAGTCCTAGAGGGACAAAGTTATGCAAAATTGACCGAAGTATTGAAACGCTTCAGTCAGCTCGATATTCTTCGGCCTCAGTGTTGTCGTACACATACTGGAGGAGGAGGAGGAGGGGGGAAGCGTTGTTGAAGGCGGGCGGGGCGGAGGTTGAGGGCGGCCGGGGTCGCGTATCGGACCGGGATCGATCGGTAATGAGATTCAGAAACAATGTACAGAAACTCCTTGACCATCGGCATTACTCCCACACACACACACTCACACACGGGAGAGAGAGAGAGAGGAGGAAAATGATAATTAGAATAGTCAAATGATTTCAGACAAATATGCAAGCAGCCATACGTTCAGCGTCTCAAGAATAAAAGGGAAGAAAAATGATAGAAATAATATCTTTACGAAATCGAATGTAGGCTTTAACGTACCGTATATATATATATATATATATATATATATATATATATATAATCACTTTTTACTTCATATAACCTTTCATACTTAGTCTCTGTTCAACAAGATGTTGTGTTCAAGGCAGTAGGTTGTCGTGTTCAAGAAGTTCAGTAACCACTCAAGGAGTACATCTGGAGTTACATCATGAGGTAAAGTTATGATATTTGAGAAATTACGTTTAAGTACCCAGTTAGTTAAGATGTATCTAAGTGTTGAAGACTTTGTGATGATGGTGTTAGACTGTCATTTTGATTATGTTATCGTAATTAAGTATTTATAATCAATATATTTTATTCTCATAACTCCATTCTTATAGGCTGGTTCAGGAGCAATTCGCTTACACACAGCCACACACCACGCAAAGGGTGTTTAACACACTAAAGCTGATTCGTCAAGTATAAGCCAATGTCAGCAATCGTATCTCTTCCGTACACAAAATGCCTCCAGTGTCTCCCGTCCCTAATCCTTTCCGTAACATCTCTCCATCTGAAATATCTTTAACCCTGATTGGTTCTCCGTCACTGCCATGTATCCACCGCCTCCTTGTATTTCCCACTGTACCGTTGCTTGAATACAGTAACGAAACGGGAGTCAGAAGAATATCGTTGGATGATTAAAAAGTTACCTCGGAGTTGGCGACGTCGGGGATCGTGTCCTGAAGAAGGCTGAAGAGCAGCGGTTGTCCGTGTGGTGGAGGCGAGGTGTGTATTACCGGCTTTCTCTAGGGCCCCTCGTCAGGGGTTTTGCCCGGCCCTGCCACGCCAAGGGAGGGGGTGGGTGCCCTGCTGAGGAACCTGTGGGGTTGGGTAGCGCCGCGCTTATGGTATGTGGCCGATACAAAAACAGGTGTATGAAGATAATCAAATTATTTACCTCTATGTAGCGTCGCGGTGTAACAAGGTCCGCGCATCAGCTGAAGGGGGTTCGGATAATTGAGATACATTGTACATCATCTGTGTCGCCTGTTGGATGTTATTTCTTTGTCAGCTGTATCTCGCCGACGAACAGACTCAATATTTTTCTCTCTCTCTCTCGTTTTAAAGGGGACGGTTCAGAATTTAGGGTCCAGTTTAACTTCCCGGTCCGCTGTTCTCTTGGCTTTGGTTCTGATGGGATTTTCTTGATGTTGAGTAATGTTTAAACTTGAGATGATTATAGATCTTCTTAGGAAATGACATAGGAAGAGTTATCTATGCATGGTATACGAGATGTAACGATGTATAAGATATATATAAGGTTCAGGCAGACAGATGTACACCTATTCAGAAACCTGAGCCACTCTTCCACCGCAAGTAGTGAACTGAGTGAGATTCTACATTTATTCCGGCACTTCTGAACCAAGGCGCTTCCAGACCCAGTTGGCTGAAGCTACGGATCTGAATATCTTTCCAGACTGTTGACTGGAAGGACGGGTCTTGAGAGATGAAGTTTTTGGGAGGAGTTTATTGGAGGGCACTAGGGTGTGGGACGGGTTTTAGTAGTTGGAGACTTTGGGAGGGGCTTGTTGGAGTCTCCTGGTCTGGGAGTGTTGACTGGAGGAATGGGTTTTGGGAGTGGAAGACTTTTAGAGGAGTTTGTTGGAGGGTACATGGGAATGTTGGCTTATGTGATGGTTTTTGGGAGTCGAAGGCATTTGGAGTTTTCTTAGGGGGTGTTGATTGGAGGGACGGGTTTTTGGAGTTGAAGTCTTTTGGATGGATCCCAATAAAGGGTTCCTGGAAGAGCGATAAGCTTGGGAAGGTCTGGAAAAGAGAAGGGAAGTGGGAGGGTATCGGTGCTATGATACAACCCAACCAACCCATTAACGAGGCTATGACATACCCCCAGCAACCCATAAACGAGGCTATGACATACCCCCAGCAACCCATTAACGAGGCTATGACATACCCCCAGCAACCCATTAACGAGGCTATGACATATCCCCAGCAACCCATCAATGAGGCTATGACATACGCCCTCCAACCCATTAAGGAGGCTATGACATACCCCCAGCAACCCATTAATGAGGCTATGACATACCCCCAGCAACCCATTAACGAGGCTATGACATACGCCCGCCAACCCATTAACGGGGCTATGACATACCCCCAGCAACCCATTAACAAGGCTATGATATACTCCAACCAACTTCATTGCCAGTTATTGCCATTTAACTCGACTCGCCTCAGTCGAACCTGGTTTATCGCTGGCCTCCCTCCCACCCTCGCCCTACCTGGACCTGTTATGGTACCTTACCGGACATCCATCAGGCGCCCGACGCCCTTATTCCGGCCCCGCTAATTGTGACCAGCTGTTCCCGGGTCACATGACACCCGGCCTCTCTCTCTCTCTCTCTCTCTCCCTCTCTCTAACACCATTCATCAGAGAGAGTGTGGTGTGTGTG
>JAYMFT010318135.1:0-10034 GCA_038088735.1 Panulirus argus | reverse complement strand
ACTAAATGTGTATAAAACATTCAGCATATATGAAAACGTGTATATATATATATATATATATATATATATATATGTATATATATATATATATATATATATATATATATATATATATATATATATATATATATATAAAGTTTTGACATATAAAAGTGAAATAATCGGCAAATCATACACATCAAGTTTTAAAAGATATCAAAACTGTGTTGTTTTTGGATATTTTCCTGTGCATCTGCAAAAGGGGTGTAACATCACGTATTCACAGGGGGATTTTCATCCATTTGGTGTCCGGACGTGCTGAGAAGAATAATATGTTGTTTACCCACAGACATCACAATTCAACCGTGCAATAACACAAACATGTTGGTCATAACCATATCCTCCACCTTGCCATGGAAACCCCACATAAACATCACAAAGTCTGCTACTCAGAAGCTGGGAGTGTTGTACAGATGCCGTGATTATATTTCTTATGCCCAGCTATTTCATAGGTGTGAAATATGGGGGAAAGTACACGAAGAGTGATCGGTCTGTCTGAGGAAGACATGTTATTGTCGAAGCATTTCCTTTCCACCATAATTCGCTCATATGCCGTGAATTCATTCAGGTTTTCACATGTACAGAATTTTTATTTGCTCACGTATGGAATCCTAAATTATGGAATATTAAGTGTAGGGATAGAGATGAAAGAAATATAATATAATTGAGCATAATTAAGCACCATGTTGAGAGTGTGCTGAATATCAATCAAGGCGTGTAAGAATTAGATCCATTTATTGTGGAGAAAATTGTTAAAAGTTTAATCAACTGTTCCTGAGTTTAAGAAGCATCATTTAGTCAGCCTTGTGTCTGGTCTTACCTGGATGAGGTCATTTGAGAGATGTCAGGTCTAGGTCAAACTGAAGGTAGGTAATGCAGACCCATGTGACACCCTCGCATCTCGCTGATTAAAAAATCACTTGACCCCATTCCATGTTTCCTCCGGTTGTGTATACACAGCTTCTGTTTTTTCTATTTTCTATCTTTGTATCTAGTCCTCTGAAGATGTAATACACGAAAGCGCTCATGATTCTCGTGTTTCCATTTCCTAGAGGCGTGGACCCGGGTTCGTATCCTGGCTGTTCGAGGTTTTCATGTTAAATGGTAGTGCGCGTTCATATATAAATACATATATATAAATATATAGACATTTATGTTTGTTTATTGATTGAAATATTTACGTACCATGTGTGTGTTACACATGTAAATGGCTTGCCTTTTTTACATGCCTTTCTTGAATTGGTATCTTACATGCGCTTCTTAAAAAAACATGGAAATCTTACTGGAGTATATTACACTCCCGTTTCTTATTTCTTTCAATAGTACCTCAGTGATGTTTTAAGATGTACCGTACATCATTCATTTCTTTCGTAAACGTTAATTTCACGAATACGCTTCATATATATATATATATATATATATATATATATATATATATATATATATATATATATAGCCTATGACATCATCCCCTGCACAACATTTAAGTACTGTTGCACGTGTAAAGCGTAAGGATCCGCCGAGAGAGAGCCTTAATGGCGTCCCATCAGTCCACAAGTGGCACCTAATTACGAGTCCCCAGGCCCAGGCCCCTCCCACGAGCTCCCTTCCCACCCTCATGCCGGCGGCGCCTGTGGTTGGCGTATTAGGGAAATGGATGCTACAAGAGGACGATGACGGGACCTTGGTGGAATTCCAGCTTAGTCTCTCTTCTTGGTCATTCCATCATTACCCAAACGATTATTATTAAATTATTTTCTTTTTATATAACACTTGTTTTATATTTAAGTTGCCTGTTTCCCGTGAAGCGTTTAAATGTACATGAAAGATACAAGATAATACATTATAAATGAGTTTAACTTGTGGTGTCTCATTTCTCAGTACATCTCTGGTAATAATAGTTATTTAATCAGTCAGTGGTCGTGCTTGTACTATAATCATCGTGCTTCAATCGGTCGTGCGTGAACAGTTTATGCCGTTCATCGAAGTTCTTAAGCTTAATAATTATCGGACATCAGCTGCTCCCGCTTCCCCCACTACAAACATCGTAACTCAGGCCAGAGTATATAGCAGTCGTAAGCTTGTATCACAAATCTGGTAATTAAACGAATATCTGGCTCTATCTGTGATTTTTATTTCAAGTATCCGATTGATAGTGGTACTTGAATTACGTATATTAGCTTAGTTGTTTGCATGGGATCTTTTAAGTGATAATGTTTGCTTGAAAATATTTCAAGAAAAAAGATAAGACCATGATATGTGCATTACAGCACTACTGTTCTGTTGAGGAACATGAAACATGAGATGCCATGATTCTCGTCTCCATATGAAGACTTCGTTAATCAGGTCGGTTTACTAACCGATGTCATGTGATCCCAATGCCACTGTCAAGACTTGGCCAGGAACGTCTCTCGTCCTTTTATAAACTTGCCCTTCATAAAAGGACTTGATTTGGATGAGCATCATAATCATGCATCTTGTAATCTCAGTTAATAATGCAAACACTGTAGGATATTTACAAGTATACTATTACCGAGTTGTAGGAGATGGAATACACGGGTCGTCGTATTCCGACTTTGCAACATCATTGATATATACTGCGCTGGGGATCAGAACGAATCATAATGTACCCTGTTGTACACCACCGACTTCTGAATAACATCCTATACATTTACGGTCGCTAAATATTCAGCGGGTAAGATGTGTTGTGCATTCAAAACTCGTAGTGGGTAATTTTTTTTCCCCCGAGTAGTCGACACCTGTTGGTAGGTCGTTATTTTCCAGACTGGTTTACGCACGACATTGTTTATTTTACTTTTCGCCACCCGTGGCCTAGTTCCGCCGAGGTAGGCTAGAGTTACGTGTCGGTTGGTTAGGGTCAAGGAGCCAGAGATGGAGCTCCCAGCCCCCGGTTGAGGGGTTAGTAAGGATGGACTGCAAGATGGCGAAGGGTATCACTCAACTCTCCCGCGACTCTGGTGGACTAAGTGCAATTGAAATTGATCTCTTTGCACATAATGTTATTTGTAAGAATATACATACATATATATATATATATATATATATATATATATATATATATATATATATGAAAGGTGTGCACGGGATAGAGGGAAATTGGAATTGAAATGATGTGTTATACTGGGGTTGACGTGCTGTCAATGGACTGAACCAGGGCATGTGAAGCTTCCGAGATAAATCATGGAAAAGTCATTGAGGCCTGGTGGTAGATGGGAAGCTGTGGTTTCTGTGCATTACACATGGCATCTAGAGAATGGATGTAAGAAGATGCGGCCTCTCTTTGTTCCGAGCGCTACCTCGCTAACGCGGGGAACGGCGATTTAAAAGAATGTTTGTTTTCATTCCCCCACTCTACCGTACACCTGACATGGTTTAATTAGAGCCACAAGACTTCAGGATCTTTATAATAACCCAAGAGGACCCGAATTTCATACGAGGTGCTGAATGACTTGACAGCTGTGGTATAAATACTTAGGACTGTTTGAGGTTCAAGGAGCATCTGTATTAAAACATGGAAATAGAACCTGGCATTATGATTTTGTCTTAGCCTTCAAAATTCAAAAAGAAAAAGAAATACACACGTAAAAACCATCTCCTGGAACGAGTTACGATTGGAAAGCCGATATAATTAGGGAAAGATTTTTTTCTTCTCATATGCACAAAAAACTCGCTTTGTGGCGCATTGAGACGTTTTTGGAAACACTTCTGCTCTGTGTTTGGGAGGTCATCAGATGCATGTATGTAGGCTTCCTGAATATCTTTGAGGGAAGCCTTCTAAATTCATGCGTAGGAAATCCTTTCTAAGACATCATTTCCTTCAGCAGACTAAATCGAGACATGATTTGTCATTCTACTTATTGACAGCAATACTTCAAGTACAGGAACCCTATTTTACTCTCCTCAGACATGTGCTCTTATATTGCAGATACCTTGAAGTAAGACGATTAGTTCTGATGTTCAATTTAGTGAACATATAATTTCGTTGGGTTATCAATGTTGCTACCTTCTAATGGAGCGTAATTACTTTGTTGATGACATTAATAACTAGCGAAGACTGTGCTTATAATTACTATTCCTTGTGAATTTTAACTGTTCGCTACAGAAATTATCTTGTATTATGTTGAAAAACATTTAAGCATGGTTAGTAAAAATGAAGAAATGTTCTGAGTCTCTTTCCGCAACCTGAATTGTTTTCAGAGCTATTTAGCATACTTGATGCTCCCAGCGTCTCGTAATATGACCCCGGAGAGCCGACATTGTGAGAGTAAAGCTAATATTGGCAGATAATATGTTAGCAAACGCGCTCGCGCGCGCGCGCGCGCACACACACACACACACACACACACACACACACACATTACTTATATGCAAGCACTTTTTACTTGTAGCTTGTGTCGTGGCTTTCATACCAAATGATATAAGGAAACCACAGTTGAAAGTTTGTACATTGTTCACAACCAAATCCCAAATAAGGTTGCAACATCATTTTACATTGTACCTTTAATCTTGAAACAATGTGAGAAAAAGCCTTGGAAATTCTCTCACCTCTCTAAGCCTCTTCTTATCACTTGACCGAAATGTTGAGTCCTTGGATATTTTCATAAGGTTCGTTAGTTGTCTTTTAAGAACCCGGTGCGGAAAGAAAAAATTCAGTCCACATCTCTCTTTCTCCGTTGTGTTGAAGAATTTTGATGTCAGGAAGTGTAGTAATCTTTCCTCCTTAGACCGTGAATGAGTGATTGCCACTGGGAGTTGCTGATGAAATTGTGAGAACGATAGATTGTGCATCGCGCCCAGTCGTCCACCCGCCACCTCCTAAGCCCCTCCCTCTGCCCAGCAGCGTACAGGGTAGCACAGAAACTTAGGATAATACGGCAGTACCGAAAAAAAAAACTTGGTGCCGTATAGTTATTCTTGCAGGGATTGTGATGCGTAGCTAGTGGTGCGGTGTGGCAAATCAAACGCAACCAGAATAATACGCCTTGCGTGGCATTTGAATGACTACAGATTCACGCATTTCTTGGGATCTGTCTTGTAGGAGCACCCAGTACGGAACTGATTCCTGTGTGGATCAACATGTGGTTTTGTGTTCGTCGACCGTAGTGTGCATTCCGGAGAAAGTACAGCCTGGGCGCCGAATTATCGGACATTGTATTGGCCATGGAGGTGTTACTGAAAGGTAGGTGGGAGGAGATGTGCCAGTCTCCTCCGTCGCCGGAGGTAACTCAGTCTGAAAAAGGGTTGTGTGCTGTGTGTCTCTCCTCACGGGGGTGAGCGCTGCGACGCATGCGGCGGTGCCAAGTAGTCATAGCAACGGTGACAACAAGTGCCTTCATCTCCCGATGATTTGGCTCCGGTGCATCCCACGATCTTAATCTTGTGTCTGGCTGATGTTACTAGCAAATGAGGTTGCTTCCTTAAGCTTTATAAGGGATGAGACTCCTTGAATAATGTCTTGAAATAATAACATTTTCATTGACTTGGCATAGATGGGCCAAGTGGTGGCTGGTCAGCTGAGCTTTTACCTGTTGAGCTCACCTTGAGACGTTGCAGGCATAATGCTCCTTTTCAAAAGTTGAATGACTTTTCTTTATTGTTCAGACTAGAATTTGACACTGAAACGTATTATAGCTCTGAATGTAGTTTATCTGCGTTTTGTTTTATTGTATCTAGTTGAATAATGACAGCCAGAATTGATATAGGGATGCAGTCAAGTCTTCACATGTTAACATGGATTTAAAATCTTGACGCATGATTCCTAAATGAGCTCAAGATTCATTGACAGTTTTAGTTCTTTATTTAATAATTAAATTTCTTGCTGGACAGATAACAATTGTTTTCCATGTAAACTGAAACGTGGAAGGGACTAATAGGATATAGTTTACAATTAATCTTACCCATCGTGATAATGAAAGTTATCAGTCAGAAGACTATTATAATTTTGATATGGCTGTAAGATAGTATTGCTGAAGAGATTTTCTTATATGGGATAGTCACATGAAATTGAAAAGTTATGGTATAGATACTTGATTATTTTTTAAGACTACCGATATTATAAACTGTAGATACTGTTCAGAATATGCGAAGGATGTATGGTTTTTGAAAATGTTTCAGTCAGTTTTAATCCACAATTGCAGACACATTTATAAAGGTTGGCACAGCCATATTTTTCAATCGGTAAGAATTATGCTTCCATAGTAACTAAATCTTAATATATTTGATTAATGGTGTGGATCGCATGATTTGTAGTATGAAATTGGATTGATCGTTAGTTTTAAGATATTTTGTCGCAGAAACTTGATTAGGATTTTGGTAGTATGCTTATATCATGCATTTTCTTCTTCAGGGTAAATATGTGCAGTTCTTTCCTTTAGTGGGAAGAAAAATGTTAATAAAAAACCCGTGATAAATAGTACTTAAAACATTACTTTACACTGAACCTTCTAAATAGACTTGAGTTATATGAAAATGCTATGGACTAATTTATTTTTGCGTATGCAATTCTGTGAAAAATATTCACACATTTATTTTATAGATTTGAGCAGTATACTGTAAATCACAAGGATGATGATTTTTCTCATTTGCTTGCAGATGAGCGTGAGGATGTTCAGAAGAAAACCTTTGCTAAGTGGATCAACAGTCAGCTAGTCAAAGGTCAGCACCCACCAGTCACGGATCTTTTCTATGATTTGCGGGATGGCACTCGACTCTTGGCATTATTGGAGGTGCTTACTAGTAAAACATATGTGAGTATATGGTCTTTTTTTTATTAATTTACATCAGAGATGTTTCGTAAAATTTCTCATAAACCATAAGACTTCACAATCAATTTTTTCCCAGCTGATAAACAGAATGAGATATATCCCAACACAAGCATATAAACTAGGGCCTGAGGTTTTCCATCAATATATCTCAGAATTTCTCTGCTTCCCTGTCCATATTTTGTAAGACCCATACCTTGCTCTCTAATGCCTTGCAGATGCTGAGTTCTTTAGTTTTGCATCTTCCCTTGAGTCATATGTTTCTCTTTTCTAACCCTTTCTCTCTCTTCACTTCAAATATACCAGTGTACCCCTCATTATAGATTTTTACACACCCTTCCATTAGAGTATTCTGTATTCAGAATGTGAAATTCTGGTTTTCAATGTATAGTTTCAAAAAAATTAATTAGCTTAAAATATCTGATTATCTTCTCTCTGAGTTTGGTTTTATCTCCCATTATCTTTTCAGATTCACATTTCTAATTATTTTGTCAAACTAAAAAAAAGAAACTCATTTTTCAAGTTGTTAATCATATTTAGTATGGTACTGTACTTTGGATTTTGCACCTGAGAACTGGTTGCTTGTGTGCCCCCACCATTAGCTAGAAGGCAACACTTGACAAGCTACTGTATCACGTAATTACTGTGTGACCAATGGTAACTCAAGGCAGGCTGTTTTGTTAACCCTCTTTCCCTATACTTTTAAGGTTTGAAACTTGCAGCCTCCTCTTGTAAAAGACAGGATTTCCTCTTCCCCAAATTCTTAGAATATTTTTTCCCTTTTTTCTCCCATCATTAACCCTTCATATTTCAGTTAAGGTCTTAACCTTGATGCAGAGTTTTCTCTGTGACAGGGGCACCCAGCATAAAAAAGAGAATTGCATTATGATGTATTATGAAAGAGTTTTGTAATGAACCTACTTTCTTCTTTCTTTAGAAACGCGAGAAGGGCCGCATGCGTGTACATCACTTGAATAATGTAAGCAGAGCATTGGGTATCCTAGAGGAGCACAGTGTGAAGCTGGTCAACATATCTAATGAACACATTGTTGATGGTTCAGCAAAACTCACATTAGGACTGGTGTGGGCCATAATTTTACACTGGCAGGTATGTATTGTTTTTAAGCATTTGATTAGAAATTTTTTGTGACCCAAGGAAATTATGAATGTTTAGCAGACTTTATTGATATCTTTGAAGTAACAAGATACTTTGTAAATTGTAAATTCACATAAGCTGTCCATATTCCCTGTGTTCATGCAACTTTTCCTTATAACATTATATTCAGTTCAGTCTTTGATGTATAAGAAATTCACTGTATGACTAATGACAAACATAGTTTGATTATTTTGGCATAGCATGCACAGGACATCATGCCTTCTAAAATTATTGTACCCTTTATTTTAAAGTGGTTAAAAGTACAAGGAAAATAATGATGGAAGGATGATTTACATATTTGTTGTGTTGATAAGTCTTATGCCTTGCTTCTCCCAAACAAATTCCATTGGAAGTATGGAGAAAGCAAGGGCAGTTGAATGCCACACTAACTGGTACACAATGAAGTTCCATCTGATCGTATTATCATAAGACATTGTTGTGGCACTGTCAGTAAAACTAATGGCTCTGCCAGAAATGTTGCAAATGACCTCATCCACACCCTTTTCAAGAAGTTCTTTGTGCTCTCCGTTATCCCACCTAACTTCATTCATAGGTTGCATGGGGATGGATCAGATGCGTAATGCATATTTCTTTAATTCCTGTATTGAAATCAGGTATATGCAGAGAAGAATTTTCCCTTAGTGGTTGTCACTTAATGAAGATTTTTCTTGCAGGTTCAGGGTGTTTTAAAGGATGTAATGTCAGACTTGCAACAAACCAATTTAGAGAAAACTCTTCTGGCATGGTGCAGACAGACTACCAAGGTATGTACAAACATCCTGTACATTGTTTTCTAATTCATATGTGTTATATTTTTCCTGCTCTATTGAGAGTTAATGTCTCATGCAAGGCAGTCTAATGAAACGAACCATACTGTAAAAGGGAAACAGGAGTAGAATGTTACGCCATACACATCACCGGCTCATCATGTGAGAAAGACTGTGGGGGAAGTAATCTATAGTTTAGTCATATTCAAAACTGCCTTCAAGTACATGGACAGTGAGTATACTTCATATCCATATATGCTTTTTTGCAGGTCAGAGGACTGATAATAATCTCATCTGGCTCGCAGGCTGAAAAAAAGAGAGTCATTTGAGTTTAATAATAACAAGCTGAGGTTACTCATTAGTGTCTTAACTACCCCAGTTGTTTCAGTACTAGCTAGGCTGAGTGGTATGTGGTTAGGTGCTCCCATCAGCTGCTAGGATTAAAAAACAAGGTAAGCTTGAGAATAGATTGCTACTTTTTTTACAGTATACTGGTTAATAGGTATTTGTAGTGATCCAGTATTATTTATGGAAATGTTAGAACTGGAGTACTGTCATCTCACTGTGACTAAGCTCAGAAAACAGGTTTTCATGTGTAAAATGATTTTCTTTCATCAGGGATACCATGGAGTTGATGTTCGAAACTTCACAACATCATGGACAGATGGCCTTGCTTTTAATGCTCTTATTCATAGTCACCGACCTCAACTGTTTGATTGGACAGTCTTAGCAAGAAAGCACCCCTATGCTCGTTTAGAGAATGCCTTTAGGCTTGCTAATGAGCACCTGAATATTGAAAGACTTTTAGATCCTGAAGGTAAGAGAAGACAGATGTACTGTGGTGCTGTCTTTTGACCACATGCTATTAATTCATGCTTCATTTGTAAATGATTTTTGCTGAGTACTGTATTGTTTAAGGATAATTGTAAGACCTCATACACTCTCACAATGCATGACTCTCCCTTCTCTGTGAGACCTTCCTCTTTTTCTATTCAGTATACCAACATTTGTGGTCTCTCTATCAACCTCTCCTCAGTTGAACATCATCTGTCTAGTGCCTCTCCTAATATCTTGCTTCTGTCTAAGACACAGTTGTTTAATGATGTTCTCACTAGTCCCTTTTTCATATCTAACTATAATCTCTACTCGCGTTTCCATTTCAAAGGTGGTGTTTGTGCTTATTCCAACATAAACACACCTGTTGCACGCCTCTAGGACCTTGAATCCCCAAACTTTGATGTTATGTGGCTTAAGGTCTGTCTCCCTACTACCACACTTGTCCTATGTTTT
>JAYMFT010318113.1:0-10034 GCA_038088735.1 Panulirus argus | reverse complement strand
TTTTTCTTCGTCTGTTTCCTGGCGCTACCTCGCTGACGCGGGAAACAGCGATCAAGTATAATAAATAATAAATAATAAATAAATATATATATATATATATATATATATTTGTCTTTTCATATTTGTTTACCATTTCCTGCTATAAAAAAAATTGAAATAAGAATAGATTTAGAGTAGATACATGGCAGGATGTAAAGACACAGTGAAGAAATATTTGTATCACAGTGAAAATATTTTCAAGGTGACTAAGATTGTGGTGTATGTTGTGGATGTTCATCAACTACAATGATTTGTGTTAAGGAGAATGCAATGTAGATGATGAATAAAAGTACTGTTGAACACCTACATGTGGTAATGCTGTTATTATTCCTTTACTTTAATGTAGTATATGTTGCTTATTCACAGCTCGAAATAAACGAGGATTTGAGGAACCAGAAACTGTTGAAAAACGCCTACAGTCCATTAATTCTGCATATGGTGATATATGTGAGCTTGCACAGAAGCGACACTTGTACTTGGAAGAATCCATTAAGCTTTATTCCTTCATGAGGGAATGCCAAGGATTTGAAACATGGATGAGGGAAAAGGAGAAGCTTCTGAAAAATGATGAGAAGGATGATAATGTGGAGACAGCAAAGAAAAAGTTTGAACAGTTTCTCACAGACTTATCAGCTGCAAGTAGGAGGATTGAAATTATTGATAAGATGGTCCAGGACTTCATAGCAACAGGACATAGTCAGTTAGAGAAAATTAAAGTCCGCCAGAAACAAATCCATGACCAGTGGGCTCATCTGAATCGTCTTAAGCAACAAAAGGAACGTAGTCTGGAGGGAGCATCGAGTGTAGAACTGTTTCACCGTACTTGTGATGAAACAAGAGACTGGATGCTGGAGAAAATGGAGAAGCTGGACACAGATGACTTAGGTCGAGATCTTAAAACTGTTCAATCCCTGCAGCGGAAGCATGATCAGCTTGAGAGAGAGTTAGCACCAGTTGAGGAAAAGGTACATATCATAAGATGCAGTTTATACTTTAGTAAAATGGCCTAACCTTAATTCTTTGCATTTAAAGTAAGCTGATTAACTTTCCATGGAATACATTCGTAAATACTTTGTTTTTGTCAATTGATATGATTTTTTATGTTGCTAAGTGTCTGCTTTTGTAGAAAAAAATCAAGGTTTTAAAGAAGGTATGCTCACAAACATGAACATTCATAAACACTTGCACCTACAAAGATGGACACAAAACAAACTTTCTTTGTTGAGGGTTGTACTTTTATTATGAGGAAATAGGGAAGAGGAAACATGTCTTAACTTAAAGCCTAGAAGGAAAAGAGATCTTATCATAACAACTGCTTCTGAACTAACAAAATAATTTGCTACAAAGATGGATTTTTCAAAGCTTTAGTGGAGAGAACTTAGGAGATAGTTTGTAAATGTAAAGTGGAATCAGTGAGAAAGAACATAAGGAATATTTCCAAGTAATAAGATAACCAGACAACCAACAGTTAGGATTCCTTAGATGAGAATAATGTATGTAAGCAATATGAATATTTTGTTTTATAAACAAGATTGGACCAATGTATATGTTTGAGAGGCAGGGCAGGAGTGTTAATTTACTTGCTGTATGTACAGATATGTAATGATGCTTTTTAACTTCATATTTTCTTCCCTTCCCTCTTATGCCTTCTCCCTCAATGACAAATGAATGCCCCTCCTCTTTAACATAGTTTACAGCTCGTTGGATAGATGCTATGCTAATTAACCAACCATTTTTGTTAGCTTGTTTGGTAGCAGGCATATGTTTAGTTGCTATTTGGTGAGCATATCAGGTACAGTATATGCCTTGTGACTTTCACCTGTACCATTTTCTAAGATTTCATTATTTTTCCAGTTGTATCCTCCCATCATAATCAGACTGTTCCTATTTCTCTCCCTTTGCACATATTCATCAAGTCGTTCTTTTTATATTCCATGTTCCTATAAAAGTAATTAAGTCAAAGTACAGTATTGATCTTTTTCAATGTAACCCAAGGTGAGACGTGTAAATCTTCTTGCGGATTCAGTAAAGGCATCATACCCACGAGAGAGACATGCTGTAGAGGCAAGACAAGCAGAGGTCCAGCAGTACTGGGGACAGCTTAAGGGCAAAGCTGTTGAAAGGAGGAACCGCTTAGAGGAAGCTGTTGGTCAGCAGATCTTTCTTAACTCAGCCAAGGTAAGATTTTGGACACAAGCATTATTGAGCATATCAGGGTGAAGTTTTCTTTTTTCCAATGCTTTTTGTTTACACATTGGAAAATCTTCTTAGGCAGTTTGGGAATTACCTAATAGGTATCATTATACATGTATAATTATGTATCTGTCTGTTTGTTATTGTCATTAACTCCACACACTATTCATGGGGTGGATCTCTTACATACTGACATTTAGATCACTCATACACATCTATAACCAGTTCCTAATGTGTTAAAGTGAGACTTGAACTACCACTTACATATGAGTCCCTCTTACTTTTTCACTTTGCTCTTTGAGTAGATTGATCATGACCATCATCTCTGTTCATACCTTCTTATACACAAAACACTTTCTTTGCATCTGATGTAATGATAATTGTATCATCTTACAAAGGAACCTAGATAAATGCCACACTCTTTGTCATCCTTAGAATTATTTCTAGCTGTTTATGAAGTATTTCTTTGAATACTCTCTGACATTTGTGTTTTAGGTATTCCACTGAGTGATGTATCTCAAGGTCTCCCAGAGTAGACCCTCTCACCTCTCCTCTATAATCTTTTCCACTACAGTGATTGGCCTGGTTGTACTCGGTATGGTCCTAGTATAGTCAGGGCCATTTCTTTTTCCCACTTTGATGCTCTGGAACAACTAACCAAACACCCAAATCAAGTTCCTGATCAGAGTGACCTTTCATTTGATATACTCTTATCTTTTCTATACATTGAAACCTCTCATAATGGATGCAGTTTTATTTGTCATTTCGATCTAGGTACATTAACCCAGCGTCTCCCCTCAGAATCCCAACTTTTGCACTTAGGAGGGGACAATGGTCTTCTATGTTCAGCTTATATACTTAGTAACCCTCCTTAAACTAGTCTTACTTCTGTAGCCAGGATGCTTCAAGTTATGCACACTATATAGCAAAGGTCTCCTTGGCAAAGATGAAGTTTATATCCTCCCTTTTTCTGCTAAACCTTTATCCTGTCAATAATGGTATGATTACTATTCCCATGATGCTTGTTACATCAAGGACAGAGCATATTGGGCTTGAAAATTTAACCTGAATATTATTTCATCTCTGGTATTGCGTGGATTCAATGCAAAGACATTTTTGTAGAGTCATGCATGTTTAAAGAGAAAGTGTACTGATTTGCCTTCATCTGATAAATTTTTCTGTCCAAAAAGCTGCTCTTTTTATCTTCTTTTCTTCTAACTCTGGATGATTCCACTTCTAGGCCCTACCATCCAACCTCCTGCTGCTGAACCTTTATCCTTTGCCATATATTCCCAGCACAAGACCTTCCAAATTCTCTTCAAGATACAGGTGGATGAGATGTTTGGATGATTGGGATACCTCCTCAGATTACTCTTGTATTTTTCTTATGTTATATTAGGCCTTTTCTCACTGTTCTCCATCTTTATCACTTCGCATTTATGTAGGCTGAATTTCAGTAGTCATGAATCAGACCAATTCTGGAGCTTTTGTAAGACCCTGTGTATGTTAATGCAATCCTTTTCTTCTTTACTTTTCTTATGACTGAATCATTATCTGCCAACATGTTTAACAAGATTGTAACATAGATCACAGAGAGCCATGGACCTTTAACCTTCTCTGGTAATGCAACCCATTTTGAGAAGGCCAATCTAATTAGCATCCTCTGTTCCCTTCCACTTAGATAGTTTACTTTCAGAGAAATCTCCATGTTGTACCTGCCAAAAAAATCCACCTCATTTATCTATCTTGCAAATGGTGTTTGTGAGGGTATTCATAACAGGTTTAAAGCATGGATCAAGAAATTTATAATGAAATATCATGATTGGCTTGGATGTTGTTTCATTTGATGGTTTTATGATATTTACTTATTTAGTCATTGGTAACAAAAGATTTATTTCTTAATTTAATTTTTGCATAACAAACAAAGGCAGAATAAGTTTTCCTAGACAGTGGTATAGAAAAATGTCTCCCTAGAATAACTAACACTGAATCGTATCTTAAAGAGAATAACAAGCTGACTTGAAGATTTTTTCTACATGATTTTGACATACATTTTTGGAATGTATATTGTAGTTTATATTTTGTCTTGCAGAGTCTTATTAACTGGGTAGGTGATGTGAAAAATGCTCTTAATTCTGATGAACCTGCTCGGGATGTAACCACTGCAGAACATCTTTTAAAGAGTCACCAAGATCTTGGTGATGACATTAGGGCTCACCAGGATGAATTTAATGAACTCATTCAGCTAGGAGAGAAGCTTGTCAAGAGAAATCCTGACTTCACCGAAGTGCAAGAAAAGGTTTGTTTTGTTATAGTCTGCAAATTTTTAACATGATTTTCACTGGGGTCCAGATGAATGTGGAAGTGAACACAGCAGTGGATAGAACCATGGGGCTGAATTGAGTCGAAGGTGGAAGATGGGAATGAGGTCATGGGTGCACTAAGAAGTTCGAAAAAGTAGAGTTCAGTGTCTTTTGGGGCAAATATGGGTTTCTCTGAAGGTATAGTAATTGTAACTGTGTTTTAAGTGATGTATGGATGTGCATTTGGCCTTGAATGCAAAAGAAAGAATAAGGTTGGATGTGTTGAAGATTAATGCTTGAGGTCACCATGTGGTATTTATTGTGAGTGTAGTCTTAGTGAGAGAGCTCTCAAGGGTATGCTGAAGTGATTCAGATTGGTGGAGAGAATGATTAACAGTATCTGGGTATCACAAGTGGTAGGAGCACAGAAGGAGGGGAGACTGAAAAGATGATAGAAGTTGGATTGAGTGAGGCATCGGAGTATCAGTGCCTGAGCATTTAGGCAGGTAAGAGGCATGCATAGGAAAGAATGATTTTGAGCATTATAGTTTATGGAGGCTACATAGTGCCATTGGATTGAACTAGTGCATATAAAGTGGACAAGATAAAGCATGTTATAATGTGTGGGGTTTGCTATGGAGGGCAAGTGCTTGTTTCAGTACGTTATACATGAGGGAGAGTGAATGTGTATATATGAGGCTGTTTTTCATTTGTTCGTGATGTTAACTCATTATTTTGGAATTAGCTTTCGTTAATGAAAATCAAATTATTATTTATTAAAACATCATGTTTATATGATACACATGTTTGAAACGATTTCTTGCATTAAGATTGTCATAATGTGATGCAAGTTTAAAAGTACTTTAATGTGATACAAATAAATGACTTAACGGCGTTGTTACTGTAGTGTTTTAACTTCACAGAAGCTCAAGCATAGTGATTATGAAATGTTTAGAAAATAGAAGAAAATTGCATCTAGGGAACATGGAACTTCCTAACCACTAACACTACCTTAACCTGTGCCCAGTATTGAAGTGAAACATGGCTTCATAGAAACTGGAAATAGTAGATGTCAAAGCAACAGGAGAGTATTTAGTGGGGTTATAATGTTCACCCTTCTTGGTAGGATGTATCAATGCATGCTTCCAAGAAGGAAAAATTGTAGTTTTTAAACAAATGGAACAGCCGAGCAAGCTCAGGTGCAAGTTCACACGCATGCACGCACGCACGCACGCACACACACACACACACACACACGCACACACACACACACACACACACACACACACACACACACACACACACACACACACACACACACACACACACACACACTCTGTTAATGCTTAGAGACATCGTGAAGGATCATGAAAAGTGCCAGAAAGCACTAAAAGAACTGAATATCTTAAAACGAATCTCTAAAGGGGCAAGACAGGATCAAAATATGTAAGGATTGCTGTAGTGTGGGATTATGTTTGAAGGTACCTTTTAATGCAAAGATATGAAAATCTACATGTAGGAACATAAACGTAAGATTGATAACCTTTAGGTTACCTAAAGTGTGGGACTGAATGTATTCTATTATTTCTTACAAGAGAGTGTTTCATCATTTCTTTTGAAAATCATTCTTGTTAGGGTTATGTGTGTGATAAGTGATAAAGGTATTTTTTTACCATTTGTGATTTCTATAGAATAGGCTTGCCCAGGTAACTATTGATCTTTATTAACTCATCCCAACAGATGGCACTACTAGGTGAGGAGCAGCGAGCCATACATCGTGGTTGGCAAGAGAAAGGTGACTGGTTAAGGCAGTGTATGGACCTGCAGCTCTTCAATAGGGAAGCAGACCAGATAGATGCAGCAACAAGGTCACATGAAGCCTTTCTGGATTATAAAGACCTTGGGGTAATTTTTTATCACTTGCATTGCTTCCATACACTTGACAGAAATCATGTATTTTCTCTATCAAGAATTGTGGTTGGGAGTCTAATGCATTATCAAATATATGGTGCTATAAGTTTGTAAATGGATAAGTTATATTTTGATTGATACACAACTGCAATATTTTTGGCTCTTTATTCATGGTTTCCATGACCTGTCTGGAATTGTAGATATTAACACTGAATGCATAAATTTTTTTTCTTAAATCAGGGCACTCTGGATGATGTAGAAGCCCTTCTTAAACGTCATGATGACTTTGAGAATACTCTGATGGCACAGGATGAAAGGTTACGGACATTTAGTGAAATGGCTGATAAGTTGATTGCAGCAGAACACTATGATGCAACGTATATCAATGAGCGTAGGGATCAGGTATGTCTAATCATCTTAATTATTAGTTATATAACTTTTAATAGTGAACATTACAGGGATTACCCACTTAAGTATTTGAGCTTTACAAAGAAAATTTCCAGTTTGGATGATGATGGTTGGTGCTTAATCATGGAATAAAAGATTGAAAGTTACCACTGTTGCTGTTTACAGATATTGCTGTGTTATTAGGTCAAAGGAAGAGTTGAACAGAATGGCACACTGCTTCAGTGATGTGTGTAGGAGGAGGTTGCTGAAAATAAGTGCAATAAAAGTGACTGGTTTTTAAAGGAGATTGGAGGTAATGGAATATTGTTAGTCTCCAGGTTGAAGAACTGAAAGTTATGGATGAGGTTAGATATTTGGGAATAAGTGTAGTGAAGATGTTAGTGGGTGAGTTTAAGTTGAGAGAAGAGATATACAAAGTGCTCTGAAAGCACCAGTGATTGGGAAAAAATCCAGCAGCATGTGCAGGAGGCTTGCAAGAAAAAGTACTTGTCTCAACTTTGATGTATGGATGTGACGCCCAAGTTTACATAGGCTAGGGCAGGATGGAAATTAAGAACAGCAGAGATAGATAAGTAATTCAGTATGGTTGTAATTTTTGGATGATAACAGATAAGAATAAAAATGTGAGGCTGAGATGTGGTGTGAAGAAATTAGAAAGACATATGGATGGAAGTATTTAAGAATGATATGGCTATGTAGAATGTTTGGTAGAAGATAGTTTGATCACAAAGATACCTTAGTAGTTTATTAGAGGCACTTGAAGAAGATTTAGACTGCAGATGAGTTTCATTTTAAGTGGAAGGTAAGTTGAAGATAGGTAGAGTGCTGAGAAGAATAGATCCAGTGAGAGAACTTACTATTGCTAGAAATATCTCAGATTAATGTGCTAGAGGAGTGATTTAGGATAAGATGCAGTGAAAATATTTTGTTTTTTGGGGTGGTGTGAGTGGAAATGTTAGTCTTACTTGAATTATCAACTTAAAGAAGTAAGAAAGTCTGTCTCACCTACTAAATTAGACAGGAGCTGCAGATATGTAGGGTCATTTAAAAGGCTGTGTACCTGATCCATCCCATGGATATGGAAATGGAGTTAATGATAGATAGGTAGGAGACAGATTGATGGTGAATTAGTTTGAGACATGGATTATAACTACATTTTTTATATTATTATTCAGAGCATGAATCTTTTCCTTCAGGTGCGTGACCGACGAGTTGCTGTCAAGGAGAGAGCGCGAGCAAGACGAGAAAAGCTGAATGGTTCTATGGCATATCAACAGTTCAGAGCAGATGCAGATGACTTTGATAAATGGATGGCAGATAAAAAGAAATTGGCAGATGATGAATCGTACAGGGATCTCACTAACCTTGAAAGGAAAATGCAGAAACACGAAGCCTTCGAAAGGGAACTTCATGCCAATGAAGGACAGTTGCGACGGCTCAACAAAACTGGTCAAGACCTGATAAGCATGAAACATTATCAGTCTGATGACATTAGAAAGACTTTAGATGATCTGAATAGGAAATGGAAAGATCTTTGCTCTAAGACGGAAGAGAAGGGTATGAAGCTTCATCAAGCCAATAGCCAGCATATGTATAATAAAAACTTTGAGGAGACAGCAAAGAACTTGGATGCTTTAGAATCTGCCTTGAAAAACAAAGATGTCGGATCAGATCTTCGTTCATGCAAGGACCTTATGAACAAGCAACAGAATTTAGAAAATGATATGAATGCCATGGAAAGAAAGATAAGCGAAATGTGTGCTACTGGTGATCAAATGGTGCATGATGGACATTTTGATGCAGAGAATATCAAAGCCTCTTGTGTATCAGCAAAGAATCGCTTCCAGAAGTTGAAGGTTTGAAATTTTCATTTTAAGTTCAACAATATTGTTGATAATCTGAAAATTATTGTTCGGATGTCTTTTTAATTTTTTTATCATAACAGACAGGTGCAAGGTTTATTATAAAGAATAATTAAACTCATACTATATTCATTTCCTGTATAATTTTTTTTTCATACTTGTTCATCGTTTCCCATATAGTATGTTAGCTCTAGGAGTAAAGGAAGAAAGGTTGCAGTCGCTCACATTCAGTATGTAGCTGGTACCAGATTTTCACAAGGTTTAATTTTATAAATATATATTACAGGAGCCAGCAGCTCGACGCCGTGCTGCTCTTGAGGAATCATTAAGATGGCATGAGTTCAACTTTGAACTTGATGCTGAGATGCAATGGATCAAGGAGCATGTGCCAATGGCCACATCAAAAGTTTGTATTTATGTTCATCAGATTTTTTTTTAAAACTTGTAATGAATTTTAAGCTCTTGAATCATAATTTTGAATACTTTTAAGTAAATTTTTTTCGGTTCAGCAGGTATTAGTAGATAGGGAGTATATAAGCAGCTACCAGGGAGGTATATTACTGGTACTACCTGCTGGGTATTGGAAGGCTTAGTGAGCCAGCACTTAAGTGGCTGTCAAGTGACCAAGAAGCTGTTAGTTTTAATACCCGTGATGATATTCATACAAGTGACCTAGTTTTCAGATATTTCATGCTTGTATCTATATGATGAATTCTTGTAATTAAATAATGGAGCAAATATAGTGTTCATGGTAGGAGATGAAAGATGCCAAATATTATGTCATCAGTGCCATAATGAGAAAGAAAGTTTAACAATTATTAATTAATTAATGGTAATTTTTATCTTCAGGTACTAGGACAAAATCTTCATGAAGCTCAGACCCTGAACAAGAAACATATAAAGTTGAAAGCAGAGATTCAGGGACATCAGCCTCAGATCGCAAAGACAATGGCTAAAGGGAAAAAACTGATAGAGGATCAGCACCCTGAAAAGGCTCTGGTAAAGTTTTGACCTTTGAAAACTTGAATTAAATGCATTATGTAACTATATTTGATATGAATGTGATTCAGAGGGTATAAACAATAGTTTATAATTGGATTGAATATATATTATCTGTCATGTTGGATTATTTTTTTAACGTCAGTCCACAAAAGTTAGATCCTCCACATCCTTGTAACTGAAATTTTGGAATTTAGGATAGAGTCCCTATCTTGGAATAAATACTCTGCTTAACTAGTGTGAGTTAAGTTTAATGCCTCCAAGACCCAATTTCTACCTATCTCTCTATCGAAAACTCCTCACAACTCTCGTATCTCCT
>JAYMFT010318102.1:0-10035 GCA_038088735.1 Panulirus argus | reverse complement strand
TGGGTTTTTCTTCGTCTGTTTCCTGGCGCTACCTCACTGACGCGGGAAACAGCGATCAAGTATAATAAATAAATAAAATAAATTAAGTTTAGTGAAAGGTTCAAGTAAATCTGATGATTTTTATGGTTACTCTATAGAGGGAAGATGGCAAATGCTGGTTAGATAGAATGAAGTAAATGTATGATTATAATTAAAAGATGGATTATGGGATGAAAGTGGAGATATATGGAATTAAGATAAGAAAGAATGCATGGAGATGAGGTCCTATAATTACAGTATGTTTAGTTCATATGTGAGATAGACCGTTGATCAGAGTTGTGATATAATTACTCATATATGACTACTGAAAGTTAAGCATAGATTGAATCTATTCATTTGTTATGATTACCCATATCATGATATATTTTGCTTTTTTGTGCTCTTTATTTCTTATAATTAGAACAGTTTTTCCTTAGCATGTCCAGATATTGCCCTCATTGAAAATAATGCACAGACAGGTGCACGAATTGCCATGGAGTATTCAAAGCTTACAATGTCTTCATCCAGGTAGAGTTGCACTTCTTATGGTTTCAGAATAAATGGTTTCAAACAGACAATATTAGATACATTGACCTTCAGCTCTGGTGATAAGTCTTCCTGTTCTAGTCTGATAAAAGCTATATTAGCCTGAGTATCTTAACCCTCTCTGTAACCTGTTCATCATTGAAAATTTTGTTATTAGGTTAGTGAGGTGAATTATTTTAGTAGATTATTTTGGGGGATGTGTTTTGCTCAAAGATGAGTTAAAAATATGGAGATGTTTCTTTAATACTTAACAAATTTGAATATGCTTTTATGGCCAGCTCTCATTTCTAATTTAGTGTCATATTCTTTTCTTTCAGTTTTATTCCTCGTGAAAGTCTTACCAATGGGAAGTCCAGTGGCTCTGAAGTGCATGGAAGACCTGTACGTCAAAGGGGTGATGGCTGAGCAGCCTTACTGTTATTTGATAATGGATTTTCTTGGTGCTGATATCAATGTTAAGCATATTATTTTGAACTACAACTCCAAATGGAGAATAAATGAAACATGACATTCAGATTTTGTGTGGTGGAGTGTATATCCCACCCATGAAACTTAGGTGATAAGATTGAAGAATCTTGTTCAGTTGTATGTGTTACATTGACATTTATTTTGATACTTCTGTGGCAACTGCTTTGCTTATGAAAGTAAGATTCAGGGTTCCTTCCCTGTCAAAACTGTCTATAACAAGTGTTTGTCATTCAGTTCAAAGATGTAAGTTTTCAGTGATTATGAATGAAAAATATTTTTGCCAGCCTGTGGGTCTGGGGGCTCCAGCACAGAAAAATTAATTCCCACAAAGGTTCCATGCCTATATGCAGTTGATCCTGCTTGTAGAAATGGGAGCAGAGTTGATAACGATAAGTGGATAGGCAGATAATTTTTGTATAGTAAAGAGTCAGCATAAATTAATTTTTTTTCCTGATACAAGGATAGGCAGGTAACTCAAGTATATCTTTTTTAAATCTGATAAGGCTGAGAAAAGAAATGGGAAGAGGGTGATGTGGAAGGTACATACTTGTATTTTCCAGGAGGGTATAATGAAGGTAGCAAAAGAGTGAAAAGTGGAGGGGGAGAAGTGGCTGTATGTGGTGGAATGAAAAGGTAAAGAAGGAAGTAAAACAAGATGGAGGAATAGATGAAGTTTCTGTGAAGGAATTTGCCAAGGGAGGGTGGAGTTAGGTTAAACAATTGGAGGAAGGTGATAAATGTAGTAAGAGAACTGGGGCACAAAAATTGCTTGGGAGGGAGCCAGATGATTGGACAGGAGCAGTGATAGTACTTTTGTACAAAGGTAAACTTAGCAAGAAGTGCAAGAAGCACTGAGGAGTAATCACACAGAGCATAACCACTAAGGTGTATCAGATGATTGTAACTGAGAGGATGAAGATGGTAGCAATAGTGCAGAATAAGTGAAAAGCAGGGAGGCCCAGGAAAGGTAGATGATGTGTAAATGGTATGTTTCCTCTGAGGATGTTAACAGAAAAATGGTAGAGCAGTAGATGCTTCAGGAGTCTGCCTGCTTGAGGTTTTGCTGTGTGTGAGCAGTCGTGTGGCAAGGCTGTATCATTGTCGTTTGATGAAAGAGAGTATGCTGTCGCCAAAGACCTTCCTTCTTCACCATATCTTAATGTGTCAGAGTACTGTTTCTGCATAGCCTGAGTCATTACCATGGCAGAAAATACTGTATCTGTACCTAGTTGTATTATGCTTGAAAGTGAATCTACAGGACTATGAAGCATATTTTGATCCACATAAAAGCTGCATTTAGATCTCTTTCCTTTCTCATTATTAGCATTTTCTATTACAGAGAAGTGGGTTACTTTGATATTCTAAGTGTTTAAAACATTTACACTGACCTGGGGTCTAGTGTTTTGGTGTCCAGCCGGGGGTTGCACTTGTAACTAAGTATAAGGACTAAGGACTGACAGAATAGAAAGCATTTTCCTTGTTAGTAATTGAAATATAGATAAAATAATCATCTTCCTGTCATGTATTGGAGTCAGTGAACCAATAAGACATTTATTTTTGTTTTTGTATTCAGTAGTATGGTTAAGATAAAACCAATCATGAACTTGATGAGCTTCAAAAGATTTTTTTATGTTTCATTTAGTCTATAAGTATTTTTATGCAGGAGAAAGAGGGCTAAGAGGCATATGGCATATTAGATCAAATTTTGTATGGGTCATATGAAAGTGAGACAGGACAGTAGTAGATATGAAATCAGGGGGTTTGAGAGAGACTGATGTTATTATTAGAAACAATTGATGATGTACCAGGAGAAATTGAAATGTGTATGCTTCTGTGGGGGATGCAGGTACTGTATTGATGAAGGTAACATAGAAATGCAGTAAAAGGGATTATGAGAATTACTGTAGTACAAATCTTAGCCTAGTTGGCAAGCTATGTTGGATACTAATGAGTGATTTGTTAAAAGGATTTGTGTGCCCTCTTTGGTAAAGAACAGGGTTGGTTTAGGAAAGGAAGAGGATATGTAAATCAGTTTTACACTTAGACAAATAGTAAACAAGGTGGAGCATTTGGTAGAAGTAGTAGGTAGGAGCGTTAGGCAGGAGCATTAGGTAGGAGCCTCTGCAAGCTCTATGCTAGAATTGCTCTCTGCCAGTAGCCTGTTAAGGGGAAGGCAATAAAGGCTAAGAAGCAGCACTGGATTCACTGGTTATGGAGACTCCTGGATTTCCAGGAGGGAACAGGCATCAGAGATATAGATAGATAGATGGATGTAAAGGTAATGCTTCAGTCTGCTGAATTACTCAAATATTTATAGAGCGATATGGTGTTTTGAATGTTTAATTTTAAGCATGTCAAATATACTTATTATCATATGAGTATATATTATTGATAATTTTAGAAGTAAGTATACTTTTTGTAACATCATTTCTGGCAGAGCTGCATAGAATTGATTGTTTTATCCTTGCTTCACTTGAATTGTTCGTGGCATTACAACTCTAATCATAGCTTTTACCAGCATTTGCTCTTAGCCTTTACATTTGCATGGAAATATTAAAGGCATTGCAGTGTAAAGGAAACAAACTTTTCCCTACAAAACGCTTTTCTGTTCTTAAAAGGATTGCATGTACTAAGATGGATGACAATAGATTTATGATAAGCCACAGATCTTGT
This sequence comes from Panulirus argus, assembly GCA_038088735.1. Classification (NCBI taxonomy): domain Eukaryota; kingdom Metazoa; phylum Arthropoda; class Malacostraca; order Decapoda; family Palinuridae; genus Panulirus; species Panulirus argus. The sequence continues at coordinate 6,330 of JAYMFT010318102.1, read as the reverse complement.
TTAGTACACTATTGTCTCAAATCTGGCAAATCCCATCATCCAGGAGAAATAATGGGACTGGTGCTCGATAAGATACCCAACATTTCACCTATGTATTTGCCTATCATAACTATGGTCTACGATATAGAAAAGCTTATCAAAGAAAAACCTAACTACATTGAGCAAGTGAGGCTACAAAAACTGCTTATGAAGACATCAAAGCTTTGCACACACCCAGAAACAGAAAGTCAAACCCCCCTTACTAAGCCCCTTGCCTGCTGCTCCCACGCTTAAGCTAAATTTTGATGGCCCCTAAGAATATCCACACCAGCACCTGCTGTGGATAAAATACAAGACTTGCCTCTTGCCCCTTTTAAGATGTCAGTCTCATCACAGTTAGATGACATGTTTATTCACCTTCAGCCTCAACTGGGCCAGATGCCACCCCCAGCACTTCAAATAAGTACAGGAATTACCTGGTGCTACCATAGTTGATATTTACATCTTCAAATTTCAAACTGAAGAATTTTTGGTAAGTTTAGTAAACAAATACAGTTGTAATGTCGATCAAACCAAGTAAACTTTCATATTGGGAAAAGAAAACTCCAAAGATGAAGTTATAATTTATTCTATATTTTATCGGGACCCCTTGGAAGCATTGGTATCCAAAATCAGAAGAATTCTGAAATCTCAGGATTGCCAGATCTGAGACATTACAGTACATGAGCAAGAATAATTCCTTCCTGTTACAAAGTTATTTTGATTACTTTCCCACTTACCTGGGCATGAATCAGATGCATAGAGCCTCTTACCTGGGGATGAATCAGATGCATAGAGCCTCTTAGCTTACATGTATCCTAATTATTTATTTAGTCTGCTAGAATGAACAATTAAGCTATTATGCACATTTTCCTTTTTGAATTTTTTTTCGTCTTTAGTCAGTTAGCTAGTGTTTGATTTCAGAAATAGTGTGCAATATTGCTGTACTGCATGATACACAGAAAGCTTTGCATTACCTGATTGTTTTATGATTTGCATATACTATTTTGCTCAGTGTTTTGACCTTGGCATTTTGCATGATTGCTTTGCAGGTTGTGATAGGCGGTAGCATCGTAGATCTTATTGCAACAGTGATGGAACCAGAGATTAAGGTAAGTGCATGACACTTGAAAACTCTTCTCTTGCTTTCTGTTGCTTTTACTTGCTTGCAACTTGGGGCTCTTGAAAAACGTTGATATAATATCTTTTACATTGCATGCCCTCTTCATTGGGTGGAAAGCATTGAAAGAAAAGGGAAAAATCACGAATGAAAAATGATAATGAATTGATAGGTAACACACCATTATATACACGTGCCTCCACACACAGTTATATACACAACTGGCTCTAAGCAACGTTATGGACACGGACGGTTTCACACACCATTATTCATGTACCTGGACCTGCAAACCAATATATACACACCTGGCCCCATGTACCATTGTGCACACACCTGTCCCTACACACCCTCATCCGCATACCTGACCATATGCACCTTTACTTGCTCACCTGGCCTTATATGTTATTATTTACACACACCAACTTTCACATTATCGTAATACCTCATAGTATCACCATGCACACCTAACCACACACACTGTCATTCATACACCTGGCTATAATGCACCAGCATCCACTCACTCAGCTGTATAGACATGGTACGCAGGAACCTGGGCTTATATCACACTTCTGACGACACATGCTTGTACACACACACACACACATACACACACACACACACACACACACAAACAAACAAACAAACAAACAAACACCGAGCTAGTCACCAAGGGACACATTTATGGGATGACACTTGAAGCAATAAGGTGGGTGATGGAAGCCAATTACACGCGTTACGCATGACATGCAGACATATGCCAGGGTTTATGATGAGACTTGGCAAGTTGGCATCCACTGGCATGAGGAAGGGATACCATTTAGTGATATGACTAAGGGATGGCACTCGGTGACATGGGCAAGAGTTGGCTCCCAGTGACATGTGTCAGGTGTGGTACCAAGGGAGCCCAGGTAAAACTTGACATCAAGAGGGGGTTCGGTTAAGACTTGACATCAAGAGGGGGTTCAGTTAAGACTTGACATCAAGAGGGGGTTCAGTTAAGACTTGACCTGACACTAAAAGGGATCAGGTTAGACCTAACGCCAAGGGGGTTCCGTTAAGACCTGACCTGACAGTGTGAGGGCTTGGGTAAGACTTGACCTGAAGCCGAGAGGGGGGGGGGAGACGGTAAGACCTGACCTAACACTAAAGGGGATTAGAGTTGACCTGACCCTAAGAGGGGATCGGGTTTGACTGATAACAAGGGATGAGTTCAGGGTAGGTGATCAGGGTCAGATATCTGGGGAGAGGGAACCCCCAAGGGCATTCATGAGGAATACCTCTCAGAGTTGCTGTGTTAGCTAACATAGAAAAAAAAATATATATATATATATCAGGGACGGCTGTTAGAGGGAGTGGTCGTTGTTAGCAGTTTAGGGAATGAAATGAAACCCTGGAATACCGGGATAAGGTTCAGTCCACTTGCCGTAAGGGATTCTGGATTGGATCCAAGGCCCTCGTGTTAGGGACACGAGAGTTAGGTCCAGCTCACACCTCTCTGTAACCCATGGCATTAGGGACACAGAGTCAGGTCCAGGTCACTCCGTTAGGGACACAGGGTCTGGATGTATCACATATCATCGGGGACATAAAGTCAGTTCCTGCTCACACTGTCAGGACATAGGCGTGGAGGAACCCAGTGACATCAGGGAAATCTAGAATTTACATCCTTACACTTTCACACACTCCCACAACTACTTCAGGAGTAGTGCTACCTCTTCCTTAGCTCTTCGCAAGATATATACAGGGAAGAGACCTTGAGCTGATACAAGTAAGTGACATCTGTTGTTGATATAAAGGTCAGTTGCACTCGTTGATTATAGATTTATATTCTAGTTCTTACATGCCACTTCCTAGGAACTATATAATGTCATTAAGATGTTTGTGTCTGTGTGACTGATCGTTTAAGTCACTACATCAGCTTCTGGGGTTGAGAATAAAGTAACAGATGCCCTTTCCGTCTGTCATCTGATTTCTTTTTTAAGTCCTGAGATTGTCAAGCATCTGTACTACATTGTCAATTATTCTTCAGAAATAATCGCCTCAGTTGCATTCTCGGTTGTACTAAAGGAGGAGGGAGGGGATCTTAACACCTCTCCAAAAAGTTTGGCGTCGGATTTTCATATACTTTATTTTTTTAGCTAATGCTTTCTTTCCGTCTGCCCTCAATACGTTCCCCAGATCTGAGGGTCGACCAGCCCTTCAGCACAGAAGGCTAAGGTCAGGAGTCATGATTGCTCGAGTGGTTGAGCGTGTCAAGTCTCGTTGTCACTCATTTGACCAGGTCTGCGTGTTGCCATTCTGGCCGTGACTCGTTAATCTGTTTGCATCTTCAATATGTCTTGTGGTGACTACGGTCATCATCAAAGCAGAAAGGAATGTCAAGGTGAGAAGGTGGATACAGAAGATGGCATTGTGTGTAATTGCCTGTTTGACTTGTAGGGAAGGGAATGCTTTACGTGTGTGTGTGTGTGTGTGAAAGAGAGAGAGAGATTTTTGGAGGACTACGAGACATTATGTGACTATTGAAAGATAAATCTCAAGTCTCTCGAGATATCTTGTGACTGAAGAAGTCAGGAATTGAAAGCATTCTTGTTTACTCAACTGACGTTTGAAGGTCGAAGGATCTGACTTCAAGTAACCCCGAGGTCAATGCCCTACTGTCCTCGACCCGTCGCAAATATTTTACAAGCCAAAAAAAAAAAAAGAGGCTCAATACCGAGACTGGAAGATTTAAAAGGAACACGATCCTTTTCTTAAGAGATTTTACCGAACGGATGTTAAACGAAAGAAAGGAAAAAACCCGGACATTCATTCAACGGGTGCCGGAAGAGACTCGAACCTAGAGTCTCAGATTTCCAGTTGGAATACATTTTGTGTGTGCCGAGAGAGAGGAGGAAGAGAAGTGGCTTGAGAAGGAGGAGTCATCACTCACGAGGCAACAGAAGAGGGGGATGAACCCACCAGGTTTCCTCGACCTATCTCAGGGGGAACTCTCGGGGTGCTTTAAGAGGCAGTGGTCGACTGAGGACTTCTAAGGGGGGGAATAGACTTCGGGAATTGAGGGGGACGCTTGTAGGGAGGGGATTAAGGGGGACGCTTGTAGGGAAGGCGAACATGAAGGCCCAGACGTAGAGTACATGGCAGTACTTGGAAAGGACATGAGGACATTACCTGAAGGGGCGTCATGACTATAATCAAAGGACTGGGGTGTTGTTTGGCAAGACTTGTGATTCTGTTTGTGACTTTGTATTCTGGGATGTTACAATCAATTGGCTTGCTGGATTGTGTTGCGTGACTGGATAGCTTTTGGGAGAACGAGAGAGGAGCGGACGCCAGTGTATTGCAAGTGAGGCAATGGTTAGGGTACATAGGGAATTGAGGAAGTGGGTTTAGTGATGATAAAGACCAGGTAATTAACAACCAGTTGCCCATCTTTACAACCTCTCGCTTGTAGGAATGTCTAGTTTTTTAAATTATCTTTATTTTTAGCATTTTTTTCTGCTTTATTCAGGAAGGTATTGACTAAAATCATGGAAACTATTTTAGTATTATAACTTCTATGTCTATATCTGTCCCTTACACCTGTCTGTATGTACATACGTGTAGATATAACCCCTTAAATGAGCAGACAGAACTTCTATATACATGCAAATGAGGCTTTGTTGACGCAATAACCCGGGGTTCCTGTAGAGGTAGATTGCGTATTTTGCCTCCCATATCTCTTTGTGCGACGCAAGGAATTTTTTTTAGCGTAGTCTGGGCTGAAACCCCAGCACTATTGTCCATTTTCCTCTGCTGTTGTTAGAGAAAATATGAAGACCTTTTTGAGAGATATGAATTACAACTCTTTTATGTTCTGCCATATTGCTTGTAGCTGGTCGTGCTGTTAGTTTTATTATTTATTATTATTTTTATTATTATTATTATTATTATTATTACTACTATTATTACTCTTGTCGTTTATATAGTTATTATTATTACCATTATGATCATCATTATAATTATTATTATTATTATTATTATTATTTTCTATTTTTCTTTAAGCAGCTGTTTACTCTTCACGGGCCGCCCCTGGGGGGTCGAGCGCAAAGGTTCGAATCCTGGTTTGCGGCAGTCGGCCCACAATCAACCCAGCTGTTCATCCACCACCAAGGGGGTTGGCCGATAACATGGGTACCTGCCTCTGGCTAGGATATATATATATATATATATATATATATATATATATATATATATATATATAACATACAATGCTGGTTCCGTTCTCTTTTTCACACGCGCTCTTTCCCCGTCCCCTCTCACACGAGATCCACTCTCTCTCCTCTCACATTCCCCCCCTCTCCTCCTCTCACCACCAGTCCTCTCCCTTTCAAGACCGCCTCTCTCCCTGGGCCGCTCCTCATCAATCTTTGCCACGCTTCAGTCCACGCCTTCCTTCTCCCGCCAACTCTCCCATTACCTCCCTTCACTCTCTCCCTCTCCCTAGCAACTCTGCCTAGTTTTTTTTTTTTCCTTCTCCCTTGAATACTTCCTAGACGTCAGGGATCCTATAGAACCTTTTAAGACGATCATCTTTTGATGAGAAATGAAGACGAAAATGAGAAAGACTTCCTTTGTCTACACATTGGGAAAGATCACGGACGAAGAGGGGTATTTCGTAATAATTCACGGACGAAAGGGGTATTTTACGATAATTCACGGACGGAGAGGGGTATTTCATGATACTTCACGAAGAGGGGTATTTCATGATAATTCACGGACGAAGAGGGGTATATCATGATAACTCACGGATGGGTAGGGTATTTCATGAGAATTCACGGACGAAAGAGGGTTATTTCATAAGTCATGGACGAAAGGGGTATTTCACCATAATTCATGGACGAAAAGGGGTATTTCATGATAATTCACGGATGGGAAGGGTATTTCATGATAATTCACGGATGAAAGTGGTATTTCACGATAAATCACGGACCAAGACGATTATTACACGGTAGTTCACTGACGAAGAGGGGTATTTCATGATAATTCACGGACAGAGAAGGGTACTTCATTATAATTCATGGACGGAAGATGGATATTTCATAATTCACGGGCGAATAGGGACATTTTACGATAATTCTTTCCTATCTTACTAATGTCTGGGCATCATCCCTGAAAGATTTTGGGGAGTCATATGTAGTTGCCCTTGACAT
>JAYMFT010318091.1:0-10035 GCA_038088735.1 Panulirus argus | reverse complement strand
ATATCTCTAGAGAGAGAGAGAGAGAGAGAGAGAGAGAGAGAGAGAGAGAGAGAGAAAGGACAAAGCTGGACTGATGGACATGATTTCAGGTTTAACAGGAAAACGAGTAACGTCCTCCGCGTAGACTCCCCATGAGTAAATGGCTTCCCCTTGTTTGGTAAGCACTCCAGACGTAATCTTCACTTTCTATCTAAAACAAAAAAGTACTCACCATTCTACTTAAACTTTATGGGCTGACCAACCCACAGTTTTCCCCAATAAAAAAAGATCTGCATTAAAAAAAAATAAATCACTAAAATATTTACGGACAATAATGCATTTCATATCGCAACCAGTCTACGATGATCGCAAGCCATATTTCATTACCTCGACATCTAAAGAAAAGGAGAAACCGACTGACGAATTATGTGATTATTTGCATGAAAAAAAAAAGAAAAATGCTCGAGATTAATCTTTGATCTTCTTAGCAAATGGCAGAGACTTGAGTAACGCATGTTTTATCAAGTTGCAATTAAAGACACTGTGATCAATTCATCTCTCCAACCCTAGATACTAAATCTACGGCAATAGCAAATATATCCCTAACCTAACAATAACCCAGAATAAATTTAAATCATGTTTTCTCACTACATTCAGATAACCGAGTAATGCTGTCCGCAATACACCGGAGTAATGGAAATTCCCGTGGGCGTGTGGTGGGGGCCTAAGCTTGCACTCGTAGCCTCTCAACAAACCCGCCTTATTGCTGCTGCTGCTGCCTCTAACTACATGAATTAATTGTGACTCTACTGCCTCACCAGTGCATTTATTTTTTTTTTTTTTAGGGGAAGGGAGAATAATATAGTTATAAATCATTTCTCATCTGATTTCCCTTTCCTATTTCATCGTCCAAGTTACCTGAACAACGTGGAAGAACTAACGGCACATATCTCTGTTCTCTCATCCACTGTTCTTGTAACGTGAAACGTAATTTGTCTTGCTGATGAAAGCTGAAATAGCAGATCACAAATACTTTCACGCCATCTCCCTTACATTGCAAAAGTACTGCAGCCACTAACTAGAATGAACTAGCCATAAAGCACAATACCTACCACCATTATCTTTTTGTAACAATAAACTTAAGTTATCTTAATTAAGTATCACCAAGCAGCTGTAGTCTACTGCTGTTCTCTTGTTGTATATTGTAATAACTGACGACAGAGGTAACAGGGGAAAATATACACAATACAGTATGAACATCCAGGTTCTTCCTTGTGTAAAACTCGCGAAAATTTATTTAATACTGTCAGAAGTTGGGGCACAATAAAGCTCAGTGACTAAATATTTAAACCGATCACCCATCATTCAAAACTTTTTTAAGTTTTAATTACCCAAACTACCGAAGCAAACTTACCGTAATACAGAGAGAGGAAAATTGAAATTTTCTCTCGCTGTAAACGGCCAGCATAACAAGCAATATTTACTGGCGATGTTAACAAGCAAAAATGTACGTGTCAAGGTTTTTATGTGTCGGAGAGAGAGAGAGAGAGAGAGAGAGAGAGAGAGAGAGAGAGAGAGTACTGGTAGGGATAGACGTAACATACCTAATTGATTGAGTCAATTGCTCGGGACCGAAAAATAGATTACCCAGGAAAAAGTGTCTTTATTGGTCGGCTATAAGCTGGAGCGGCCGGGGTAACCTGATTGCTCACCGATTCCTCGAGAGACTTTTTTATATTTGTCCACAGAAAAATAAAACCAATAGATGATCGATCACTTCAACCTTGTGATATATTCATGCGTAATCAAAGGGAATGTAAGGGCTTGGTCAAGCCACCTTGGACTACGATGAGCGTTCTTGTTTCAATCCACATTCCACTCTACACAAAATATTGAGATTACGCTGTGTTGCATGTATCCCTGGCTAGGATAACACAGCCCACAGCACATAACACGGACACAGCTGGGTTATCGTGTGACGCCCCCACACTAATTAGAACCTGCCTTTTAATTAAATTCTGTTTTCTCGTCAAGTGGACTCGTATCTTCAGCTATACGCAGCTTAATTCAAGAATTGTCCCCCGGTGGCTGGGGTAACCACACCCCCTCCCCCGATCCCCCAGAAGCTGGGGTAACCAGACCGCCCCCTCAGTTCTGGGGTAGCCACACCTCTTCTACCTCAGCCACTGTAAACTCGCTATCGAAATCGTTTCATCTGAAAAACCGTTTTACGTTTAGGTTAGCTTTGGTTCGTCAGATCAGCTTAAACTGAATCAGGTTTGGCTAGGTTTGGTAACGTGTACTGAGGTAAGAAAAATGGACAAAAAGTGACGTCCAAAAATCATACAAATTGGGCCGCCCACTTTTATGATACTGTCGGAAAAAATTATAGAAAAAGGCAGCTACCCTAACTGACGCGCCCCTCCCCTCCTGGCTCTTTATAATGCTCCCCATCGCCACCAGAGGGTCTTCAGCCCTCCTTTGTACACGTCCTCCTCTCTCTGCTGAATCAGCAGTATTCGAAAAATGAGGAACTTGCATTTCACCGACATCTCTCTCTCTCTCTCTCTCTCTCTCTCTCTCTCTCTCTCTCTCTCTCTAATATATATATATATATACAAACACTTGACCACCGTTTCCCGCGTTAGCGAAATAGCGCCATGAATGGACGAAGGCCGGCCGCATCCGCTCACATCCATTCTTTAGCTGTCATGCGTAATGCACCGAAACCACAGCTCCCTGTCCACATCCAGGACCCACAGACCTTTCCAAGGCTTACCCTGGACGTTTCACATGAACTGGTTCAGTCCAATGGCAGCATGTCGACCCCAGTATACCATATCGTTCCAATTCACCTTATCCCGTTCATGCTTTTCACCCTCCAGCATGTTCAGACCCCGATCGCTCAAAATCTTTCTCACACCATCCTTCCATCTCCAGTTTGGTCTCCCGCTTCTCCTTGTACCCTTCATTTCTGACATATATATCCTCTTTGTCAACTTTTCCTCACTCATTCTCTCCATATGTCCACACCACTTCAGCACACCCTATTTTGCTCTCTTAACCACACTCTTTACATTACCACACATCTCTCTTACCCTTTCATTACTTACTCCATCAAACCACCTCACATCACATATTGTCCTCAAACATATTTCCAACACATCCACCCTCCTCCGTACAACCTTGTCTATAGCCCATGTTTCGCATCCATGTAATTATGCTGTGACTACTGTACCTTCAAACATACCCTATTTTTGCCCTCCCAGATAAAGTTCTCTCCTTCCACACATTCTTCAGTGCTCCCAGAACCTTCGCCCACTCACCCACCTTTTGACTCACTACCGCTTCCATGATTCCATTCGCTGCCATGTCCACTTCCAGGTATTTGAAGTGGTGGAGAGACATAAGGTTATAGCAGAAAATTTATTATTGACGTCTTGACACTAGGTCCTCTTCAAGTGGGGAAACATCAGACACACATACACGCCATGTTCCTCACCCGGCTGGCCTCCTACCCGTTTTTGTACTTGTTCTCCGATTGACTAGACTTGACCCCTCTTTTCGCTGACCACTCACTCATTGAAACTTCTGTCGGATTCACAGACTGACCTCGAGGTCGTAGAATCTTCCGCTCTCTCGTCTGCTGCTTCAAGAGGTTTCTCTGTGGTCCTCTGTAGACAGCAATACACCTTGGCTCGGACCTATCTGGGTAGATACTACCCCTTCTCATTCACGTGTTCTACGAGAGTATCCTACGGTCTATGGTTCATTTGAGTTACCCTTGTGACAGACACCTCCTGCTTGAGGTTACATCGAAAGAGGGAAGTCACTTTGAAAAGGCTGCATCACCGACAGTTGATAAAACGGAGTACAGTCTCGTCAAAGAACTTTCCGCTTCAAAAGGAATCAACTCTGTCACTGTCACTAGAAGCGGCGGAGCCTTGCAGCTGCACGAGACTCTGGATGGGGGAATCCTGGAGTTATCCCCCCAGGACCCCTTCGTGAAAAGCGTCTTGGGGTTGTATACAATTCATACAAGTACTACACTACTACCACTAATAATACTGATAATGATGATAATAATAATAATAATAATAATAATAATAATAATAATAATAATAATAATAATAACGTTGTCAAATTGTAGGTTCTCAGTCAAGAATATCACTTTAAAATCTGTTAACTCACCACTTCTAACCCTGACATCTTCGTTACACATTGTTTACATTATGACGCTAAATCCAGTAAAAATAAAAAAAAAAAACATTAAAAAGAAAGGAAAAATAGCATCCATAAGGCCCATCCATATAAACACCTGATGCCTGAGGGTACAGGACTGGCTGCTGCTGCAAGAGGAGGGAATCAGAGCGATTTGTTATGACAATGAACATTTGATGTATTGTCAGTGGTGTTCGCTGATGAAAAGAGTGTGTGTGACCCGACCATTGTTGCGCCTCGCTGACAAATTAGTTCGCCAGTAAAGGTCTGCGAGTTAACTTCCACTCCTCCCAGTCCCCACCCACCCACTCGGACACACACACACACACAGGCTAGGCTTTGCGCTTTAATTTGGCAGTTGAATAATCAAGGTCAAAATGTAGCCTTGCTTGCTACACTCCCATCTGTTGCAGCCTTGCTGTTAAGAGCCTGTTGTACCTTACTGTTTATCTATCTTACAGAGTTAAGTATAATTTGAAGAGGTAAATCAGGACACCAGCAATTACACCAAACTGGACTCACGACGTTACGACCCTTGAGTATATATAATGGCTTAACCTCTGAATTAATCCTTAAGGATCAGATCAAATCTTTCAGCCATGGTCGACAATATCTCTCTTAGGGCTGCGTCGTCCTCCAGAACACCCTAGGCAGCCCCCACAACCGGACCCACCCACCCCCCAACGAAGCCCCCAAGCCCCCTCCCCCTCCAGGCTCTTCGGTCCACCGAGTGTAAAGACCGTTCATCTTCGCCCCGTTATAAAGCCCCAGTGCCAATATTGAGAAGATTTTCTCTACCTCTGAAGCCTTTGACTGTAGTTCATCCGATAAATGTTTATATCATAATCATGTCTCGGTGTCAGGGAGTCATGAATGCATCGAGTATGATTATTTTACCTACAAGATGTCTACAACGATATTCTATCGTTGGAAAATAATCAATTTGGGTTCATCAATGAGCTAGCTAACTTCTCGTCCTCCCCTTTCGATATTCTCTCCTTTCCATGCCTGACAAGATGAGGATGTCACCTTTTTGCCTGACGAAGGGGATGTCATCCCGACACCTGAGGGAGACGCGAGGTTAGGTAAACCCCCCCACCTCTCCCACTCTCACAACCAAGCAGATCTCGCCGGAACATTTCATAAGACGAAACCTTCATTCCCCGTTAACTCGAACTCGTTTCCTGAAGCGGCACAAGGGCGAGGGGGGAAGAAGGAGGACTTCTCTTGGTTGACTCCCCTGATATGAGCGTGACGGCCCGGCCCCACGACCACTACACAACGTTAGACGTCTCTCTTATTTTATGATAATCCCGTCTGCTCCTCCTCCTCCTCCTCCTCCTCTCCTACACGACTCTTACGAAAACGTGATATTATTTCCGGTTTGTGTGCGTGTGTCGGCGACCTGGGTCATAACAGGCTGGGGGGGAGAGGGGGAATTAGAGGTGTCGGGTCCAGCAGGCTATAGGGGCTGGGCCACGCTTCACATTTCCTCTTGATTACCCGCCACTCCACAATCACTCGCCGGACTCACCCTGCGCACATTTCTCATTAGTGCCCTTTTGAGGCGCTGGTCTGTGGAGGATTTTCTCTCTCCCCCTCAACACGTTTATAATTTTCCAACCTGGATCCTGGGAACTCTCTCTCTCTCTCTCTCTCTCTCTCTCTCTCTCTCTCTCTCTCTCATACGGGTTATATAAACGCGGGGGCATACAGGAAGTGCTCCACTCCAAAGACGTTCATTAACGGCACCTTTTCCCTACGTAATAAGCCGAGATTATATCTATAATCTGTAAAATGAGTGGCAATACAAAACATCCGTATTTACGGCGAGTCCAGCCCGAGGGAAGTACGACATTCCTGATTGAACAGCGTTGATGTGATGGCCGGAACCATCTTACATCCTACGGGAAAGGCAAATCTAAACTCAGTTTTCAAATTCAGTCCCAAAAACCAGCGTTCCGCTGTTTTGCTCAGACCTTCCGGGCATCACCTGATGGGTAGAGTGGATAAAGCCCTTCTTACGCCCCGCACGGCTGTGGCAGCCAGCAAGGTGGACGACCCATCAACGCTAATGGGGATTTAAGACTTTATGGCGTTCGGCTCATTAGGTTCAGAGAGCAGCAACAGCTGGTAAACCCCGACTCACCACAACGCTGAGAGGTTGGTTAGGTATTGCTAAGTGTTGCCCAGGTTGTACTTAACCTTCTCTCTCTCTCTCTCTCTCTCTCTCTCTCTCTCTCTCTCTCTCAAGCCTCCATTAGCATATGACTTGAATGTCATCCTACACTAAAAAGATCCCCGCCTCCCACAGGACAGCCAGTTGACTTCATTCACTCGCTCACATCAAGAGCAGCAGGAGCGAGTGGGCCAAGTCTCCAACAAGACTCGACAGCCAGCCAGGGTCCCTCGGAGCAGACCTCCCGAGATGGTCTTCAGGACACTTTACATATCCTCCCGCCACACAAGAGAAAATATACATTAGAAAAACATGAGAGGGGGGGGGTTCCCCCCCCCCCCCTTGCGGTGTGGGCGGAGGGTTCGTATCTCCAGCATCGCCCCAGAGATCATACATAATGTTTTATTTGGCTGTATTCCAAGAGGCGCTCTGGGGCTGTACCACAGCCCATCTCGACGAGTCTTTCTGGCTCTGTGAACGGAGAACACCCACCTCGACCAGTCCCCCTGGCTCTGTAGACAGAGCGCATCTACCTCGACCAGTCCCCCTGCTTTGTAGGCACAATGCATCTACCTCGACCAGTCCCCCTGGCTCTGTAGGCAGAGTGCATCTACCTCGACCAGTCCCCCTGGCTCTGTAGGCAGAGTACATCTACCTCGACCAGTCCTCCTGGCTCTATGAGCACAGAACACACACCTACCTCGACCAGTCTTTCTCCTCCTCCCCTTCCGGCTCTGGACTCAGTGTTTCAACGGTACGCTCCATGAGTCACATGGAGAAGGGATACGCACACACACCTCTTATTCATCTCGGTGAGTGAATGGAAGTGAGTGACGACTCTGCCCATGACTCAACATCCTAGACGCTGAGGCCTGGTCCCCTTCCCCCACCCAACTTTACTGTAAACAAACGTAACCAACAGTTAACAAAATGCCTGACGAGATTGCCTCGTTCAGCATTAACACTAACCACCCTTGGATCCCAGCGAGAAAAAAATCTAGAGTGAAAAAATTTTCTACCAAATGTAAGAAAAAAATTAATTTAATATTTACGTATGGATCATCCTTTTTTGACTCTAAAATTACATCTTGACTCGGACCGGATCTCCACCGGTGCATAATTCAGAGAGTAAACTCATCTAAATTTCAGTTGATTAATATCTTAATGAGATATAAAGTGGTTTATACAGACCCATTCATTATAGAGTGTTACCGCGTTGCGGATGCATTATGAGGCGCTTTTGTAAACTGATTCACGGCTTCCACTGGATGAGGAGGAGGGTGGATCGGTGCTAATCCACCGAGATGTACTCCACCGGATCAAAAGCTACGTGGATCAGCGGCGATCCACCGCTCCAGTGGATCAGAAGCCCACGCCCGAGGAGAGAGGGCCCGCGTCCCTATGAAGAACTGGTTAATATGTAATATGTCAAGAATACGACATGTGAGAGGCGGAGGAGGAGTGGAGGGGGGTGGGGTTGAGTAGAACAGCCCTAGGTAAGGGAGAGGGGAGAGGGTAGGGGGGAGGGAAGGAGGAGGGAAGGGGGGTCCATCCACTCTCACCACTACATCTCCAGTCATGGGGGGGGGGTGTAGTGAGGGAAGAGAGCCGTCAGGTTCAGCGACAGATATCACAAAGTACCGAAATCACTTTCCCTTTTGAGCAGGTCTTCCGTGCCTAGTGGAGTCTTAGTCTCCATAGGATGGGGTACTGCTCCCACGTCTGGGCTGGCATGACAGCTCGTGTATGGATGGGAGCGGATAGATAGATAGATACATAGATGGATAGATAGATAGAGAGAGAGAGAGAGAGAGAGAGAGAGAGAGAAAGAGAGACCTCATTTGTTTATTAGAATCACTTTATTTCGAGTATTATACTGCGGAGGGAAATCAAATTTATGCATCAGTCTATATGCAAATCAGAGTTTCTTCAGTACTCTTCCTCCCAAAAGGCTGTCCACCCGCCCCTGTCAACCGTCCTAAGGCTGCCCATCTGCCCCCGTATGTATGTACGTGTGTGTGTGTCTGTCTGTCTGTCTGTCTGTCTGTCTGTCTGTCTGTGTGTTAGGCTGTTGGCAATCAACCGGAGTAAATATGTGATTGCGAGTGTAATTGATTCATGCGATAAATACATTAAAAAAAATCAATCATGAAAATAACAGTTGTGAATATTAGTGAGAGCGGGCAACCAGGTCCGCTATACATAGCAGACTTAACGGTCAAATGGAGCGGATAATGCAACAAAGCCGAAATATTTTTTCCTTTACAACTCTATTCAGAATAATGGCTTTGGCTTTTTTTAAGTGTTTTATTTTTTTTATAATATGTAGACTTACTATATTACATTGGTTGATTTTGATCCATCGTATCCACAAAAGAAATAATATATTTCCTACATGATTTTTAACGAAATCTGTAGAGGAAGAAGCAAGCAGTGGCGTCCGATTGGCCAGCGACGAACTTAACCAGCGAACAGAAATGACAATAACGATATTGACAATAAATATTCCTTAAAAAGATTTATGAGGATGATATCTGGGGTGAAACAGCAATCCTTGCAAGGAAGTCATTAATAAAAATCCTAAACACCCAAAATAAAAATAAAAGAACCACAGAATAATCAGAGCCACGGAAACAGTGCTTACTCTAACAGGTGCCGTTACTCTCATCCTGTGAACAGAAAAGTAAACCTTTTGCACGACCTTACGACAATTAAGGGTCGTTTTGTCCACCATAAGAACCCAAGTGTCCAACGAGGAAATTATTATAACTATGTCCCAATCCTACCTTGAGGATCGCATTCTTGCCAGATTTTGAAACGTGTTGGAAAAGTTCACGATGTTACAGGATGAAACTGTGTGGGGAATTCGTCAGATAATTAACGTATGTTTAACCCATTCAGTAGAAGGACGTAACCTATTGCCTACAAGTTAAGTTAACCGTCATCGACCGTCAAGGGTTAATCTGAGTTAAAGTAAAGGCGGTAAGGGAGTAACGCAAGCCTAGTCTCTAGTAAACTAATGGAATCGTCTCGACTCAGTCCAGGCCTGATTGTGGAAACCGAAATATTGTATAATCTACTTAGCTACTGGTATGGCAACCTGATTCTCGGTAATTACTGGATATCATAAACATCATTATTACGTCATAAACCACACGTCATGTCCTCATGTATGTAAATAACATAATTTCCTCCGCTAAGGTAATCAACAGTTGACAGTGTATATTTCTCGGTAACTAAGTACCTATGCTAATGACCCACCCGACTCGCACTTTCTAGCTGCAAGTTTTTACACTACATTACGGCAAGTGGTGCTCCCGCGCAAAATATTTTCATCTGGAATTCTCAAAAACTTAATTTGGAGATCATTATTGTCATATGTTTGTATGCTCTTGTGTTAACCACGCCACGATAATTACCTGTCGGGTAATGACACCCCAGACTCACGACTTGTAATTATAAAAGCCTGGTTTTCACGCTCGGTAATTTCCGTCGGTTCGAAGCAAAGAATTCTTGCATTGTTATGAACGATACGTCATGGCGATCTGTCAAATCCTTACCTGATATATTTCATACTCTCAATTCATGACGATTTCTCGTAAATAAAGAATATTCATCACAGATGCTGTCCTACTGTAATTTGTTATATATATATA
>JAYMFT010318080.1:0-10035 GCA_038088735.1 Panulirus argus | reverse complement strand
ATATATATATATATATATATATATATATATATATATATATATATATATATATATATATATCCTGCCACACACAGAGGGGTGACATTTGCCAACTCGTAATCTTGAGGTACTTTACTATCATCTATTCGTATTCATTTGATAGTTCAAGCAGGGGAAATAATTAATCGCCATCTGACATCCTACAGAGATCTAGAGACTAGATTATCACAAAGAGGGTGGTGGGCGTGGGGGCAGTTTAGTTTGAGCAGTGAGATAGGGGAGGGGGGGGAAGGGTTGATCACGTGGGTTGGTTGTTTGTGAGTGACCTCATCAAGACTCAGTATCGAGGGATTACAATGGTTCCCTGGGGCGCCACCCCCTCTCCTCCCCACCACCACCAGACCAAACGCACACCACCCAACCATCATACCATGGAGACCTTACCAGACCAGAGCACAACGCTCAGAGACTATAGCAAACCAAAACAAACGAAGACCATTAAGAGAGGGCGTCCCACACCACAAGCAAACATCCAGAGACCATTAATACCACGCAGAGACCATCAACCATTCAAGAGACCATTAACATCACACAGACACGATCAACCCTTCAGAAACCAGTAAGACCACACAGAGATCATGAACCTCTCAGAGACCAAGAAACCACACAGACCTATCGACAACAGAGAGACCAGCAAGACCATACACTGACCACACGGAAAAGTTCAGGTAGCAGGACGCGTTGTGACCAACGCCATACGCCAGAGACCAAAAGAAACGTCACACCAGAATGTGTGGTTCCTTCAACCCAGAGCGGGACAAACTACGGCAGGGGAGACGAACGCACAACACCAGGAATTAACGCACAGCACCTAGAAACTAACGCACAGCACTCAGGAAATGACGCACTTCGCCCAGAAGTTAACGCACAACATCCAGGAACTAACGCACAGCAGTCAAGAACCACCACACAGCACCTAGAAACTAACGCACAGCACTCAGGAAATGACGCACTTCGCCCAGAACAAGTTAACGCACAACATCCAGGAACTAACGCACAGCAGTCAAGAGCCACCACACAGCACCTAGGAACTAACGCAGAGTAACCAGGAACAAACGCACAATAACCAGGAACTAACATACGGCACTAAAGAACTACCACACAGCACCCAAGAACTAGCACACAGCATCAAGGAGCTAACGCACAGCACTAAGGAAATAATGCGCAGCGCGCAGGAACTACTGCACAGTAGCCAAGGTCTACCACGCAACAGCCAAAGACTAACGCCAGAAACTTTAGCATTCTGCATAGAGAAAAACACTTCACACAACACAAACCGGATCAACACGAGCCAACACAGACCACAACACAGCACAACATAACACAGACCAAATGAACACAGGCCAACACATACCACAACACAACTGATCACATAACATAGTACACATCTCAGCACAAACCACAAAATAGCACAAAGCACAACACACCACAACACAACAGACCACACAGCACAAGCCGGCTGTCACGGATCCATTTTTTACGGTCTCTGAAACTAACAGCTTTTCCAGTCCTCACATTAAGCGAAGCTGACCAACTGCGTGGCTCAAGTCCTGCCAAGTAAAGTGTTAAATTCTGGTAATAAATGTCCAAATTCCGACGGGGGAAGTTGGCTCGTCACAGAATCATTATGCCGTACCCTTTTGGCCAGCACTCAATGAATTCGGCCAGTATTAGTTCGTATGTATTTTTAGCCGATATCTTTCCCTTTAAATAACCGCGTTCTCCCGATGGCGGCCGTGAACACGTAGTGGCACGTCCAGCGGGAGCGAGTGTGGAGGTAAAGGATAACGCTGGCAGCAATACGAAAGTAAGGTTGTTGATAAGCGAGGTTGTCTTGAATACCATAGTGGATAAAAACAGCGCCCATTTCTTTTACAACTCTCGACGACACGGGGCCAGGCGTACGATTAACCTAGATTACCAAAACACGGCAGGAAGGCCTACCGTGGGATTACCGTCTCCCGGCGGCTCAGGTCGGCTATGTGTCGTAGAGGGAGGTTAGATATCTCAACTGGAGTTGGTCTCTTACGACAGGAGAGATGGGCTAACACAAGGGAGGGTATGGATCGGGCGAAAGTTTTTGCGTTCTTGTACGAGAGTTTTCCCCGTGTGGGGCGACGACAACAGAACCTCCTAAAGTAACCATCAGTATCAGTCAGACACATCAAGGTGGTGTATAGTCGTGCTCGCGCTCTCATGAACTGGCTTTTCTTTTTCTTTTTTTTTCATGTGCTCCTCTATCTCATGGTGGAATTCCGCATTACCTCCCACCACCCAGCCCCTTGTGTACATGTACTTCACCAGTCATTAGCCTGACATTTAAGTGACCTATGAGGTGGAGGAATCGTAAAGTGTACCAAGACATAAATTGTGTGCGTAGGCCCGCTAAGGAAAGCCAGGCCTAGGCCAGCCACTGGAAAAAAAAAAAAGATTTTCTCTCGTGTATTGCTAATATAACATTATATATAACATTATATTATTATACAGCACGAGGCGCGCTGGAGGGAGGTGCAAGAGGTGGTGGTAAAGGGTGGTCGGCAGGCCTGCAAATGGATTAGACAGAACTGGTAAGTTGACGCCTGGGCTTATAATGGGGGTCATGCCCCAGCCTGTACCCTCCAGGGCTTACCTCATTACTTTCTGTGTCCTCCTCGCCATCAGCAGTGCACCTCAATTGCTCTAGACGTTTAAGGATTATTATTTGTTTACCCTGATATGCCTACGTGATGCTAGTCATTCCTCGCAATTACCGTGTCACCACTCAGTAATTAGCCAGGACTGTCACAGTGTCACACTCACGATTAATCGATTGTTTATGATGACCATTAATTCAGCCATCACCAGGAGTGTAACAACATGTCAGGTGTCGCGTTCATTCATTCAAGCAACCATCATAACCTCACCTGCGTGTCAGGACAGTTGACGACCGGCCACACAAAAGATCTCACCACATCAAAGCTGTTATTCAGCTGTGAAAATGAGCCACAGATTAACGACGTTGTCATGATGACCCATGACTGGTGGTGAACACTAGTGTTGTGTCATGAGGACCCATGACAGAGTGAGCATCAGGGTTGTCTTGGGGAGCCATGACTGATATTGAACACCAGGGTTGTGTCATGGGACCCATGACAGATAGTGAGCACCGGGATTGTGTCATGGGGAACCATTACTGATATTGAGCACCAGGGTTGTGTCGTGGGACCCATGACTGATAGTGAGCACCGGGGTTGTGTCATGGAGACCCATGTCATAGTACCAGGGTTGTCATGAGTATTCATGACTTAGTGAACACGTGTTGTCACGAGGACCCATGACTGATAGTCAGCACTAGGGATGTGTCAACCCATTACTTGTTAAGAGCACCAGGGTTGTCATGAGGACTCATGGCTGATAGTGAGCACCAGGATTGTCATGAGGACCCATGACTTTGTGAGCACTAGAGTTGTATGGTGGAGACCCATGACAGTGAGCACCTGGGTTGTCATAGGGACCCATGACTTGTAGGGAGCACAAGGATTGTGTCATGGGGACGTATGACGTAGTGAGCACTAGGGTTGTGTTATGGGGACCCATGACAGGTAGTAAGCTACAGGGTTATTTTGTGGGGACCCATGACTGGTAGTGAGCAATAGGATTGTTTCATGGGGACTCGATGGTAGCGAGCACCAGGGTTGTGTCATGGGAACCCATGACTGGAGGTGACTACCAGGATTCATGGGAACCCATGACTGGAAGTGAGTACCAGGGTTGTGTCATGGGGACCCATGACAGGAAGTGAGCAACAAGGTGGTGTCATGGGGACCTATGACTGGCCGTGAGCACCAGGGTTGTGTCATGGGGACCCATGACTGGCCGCCGTTACGGCTATCACCAGTTAATTTTACAATAGATAAAATCCACCGTAAATCGATTGATTTACTATAAGAACTTAGTTCGATAATATAATAATTTTATCACCAGGATGATGACAGAACAAATCTACAAATGAAAAGTAATTTACGTTTAAAAGAAGGCGCCATCGGCAGGCGTTGGCTGTGTTTGCAGCCTTGAAACTGGAAACACATGGCAATTAGCGCGCAGCTCTGACGGAAAATAAACCATTTTCAAAGTAAATTACAACCTGCTTTCTTTTATTCCTACTTTCTTTATGATAAAGATGAATATGTGTCACGGAGTGAGCGATGTTCCTGACTGGGCGTTGGTAATAAAGGGGTATTGTGAATGACTGGTGTAAGTAATAAGGAGTACTGTGAATGAGACATTGTAGTGTTGCGTATATTGTAGTATGTTGCGTACACTCATTAAGGGATGTTTATTTAGAGCCAGTAGTAAGGGGAGTTGTTTATCATATGCATTTATTTGTAAATGTTGTTGTTTATCGTATGTTGCCATTAATAAGGGTTGTTTATAGGGTCATTGATAAGGGTTGTTGCTATTTATATAGTCATTAGTAAAGGTGTTATTTACAGAGTCATTGGTAAGGGTGTTGTTTAAGAAGTCATTAGTAAGGTTGCTTTACGCTCATTAGGAAGGGAGTTGTTTATGTAGTCATTAGTAAGGGTTTACGAAATTTTTAGTAAGGGACGATGTCTATAGCCATTGGAATGGAATTTAGTTATTATAAATGGGTGTTGTTTATTGTCATTAGTAGGGGGTGATTATAGTCATTAGTAAGGTTGTATAAATGACAGATGCCATTTGTAAGGAATATTGTAGGATGTTTGAGGAATGTCAGAAACAACGGGTGATGTTTATGTTGGGTATTATTAACTTTTATTCTTGGTGTATGTTGTATGTGCTCATTAGTGAGGAGAAAATATTTCCTTTCCTTGCGCCAACTAATTGGTGGGTTAATTTTACGGACCCTTTTGGAGAAATGTTGCAGTCATTGGGAAAAAGAATTTTGTTTCTCTGGAAAAATAGGGTAATTAGGTTAGTTTGGGTTGCAATGATCACTTTAGGTTGGCCTCTGTGTATCTGGAAAGAGTCAAGAGTTGGACACAACAGCTTATTCCGCTTGGGAAATCAATTATGTGCCTTTTCAGACAAGGTACCTGGGAACCATGACCACTGGGGATCATTTTCATATCTCGGGCTAGTTGGTTAACTCACTAACGGATTAATTGACCTAACTTAGAAAACTGATGTTATGGTCATCAAGATTCCCACATTTTCTTGCTTGGAAAGTGGGGAAAAATGCAAAACAGGTTGATTAGGTTTTTGGTGTTTTTCAACTGAAATTAGCGAACCGAACCTGAACAAAATTACGCTTACTGGATCTAAGCTGATGCGGCCCAACCTGAACTAACCCATCCTAAGCTAACCTCATTTAGCATTTTGGGTTGGATAAAAAATCATATCTTTGTTCGGTTTAGAATGTTGGATTCTCTCTGATTTAGACAACTTTTTGTTTGTTGGACGAGTCGATTAATCCCTTATTAAAATGGTTAAAGGAAAGTAAATAATTATTTTTAGATGTGTTTTTACAAGGTGTCCTTCTGGAGGTGTATTGCTGGCCATTATTTCGCATTACTGATAAAGTTTTGTTAATGAATAGTGTTCTCTATATGTGTCCAAGGATGTAGTGGTCCAGGGTGTCATTAACGAATGGTCTTGAGTGTTTGGTGTCATTAAGATGTTATTTAGCTTCTGAATGTCAGTGATGACGGGTGATGTTTATTTAAGGCACCACGTACGTATGTAGGGTTTTGTGGATTTTTACATAGGATGACATTAATAATGGGGTTATCCATATTATGACATTAGTAAAGGCTGCTGTTTTTAAATAGAGGAGACATTATAAGGGCTGTTTTTTTATGTAGAGGGGACATTGATAAGGGCTGTTGTTTTTATATAGAGCAAACATAAATAAGGGCTGTTGTTTTATGTAGAGGAAACATTAATAAGGGCCATTGTATTTAGAGGAGATATTAATGAGGGCTGTTGATATTTTACAGAGGAGTTATTAATAAGGGCTGTTGATTTTGTACTGAAGAGTCATTAATAAGGGACATTATGTTTAGAGGAAACATTAAAAAGGGCTGTCATTTATAGATGAGACATTAATAAGACCTGTTGTTCTATATGTAGTGGAGATATTAATGGTTCAGTTTCAGTTTTAATACTTTGTTCCTTGATAGAGGAATCGGGATCTTAGTTCTGTCTCCAGACTCCCCTGTACAATGTTACCAGAAGCATCTGGCAAGTGTCGCGAGTTCATATAAATATATGATATTAACAAGGGCTGTTGTTTCTGTAAGCTGTCTTTGATAATGTTTATATAGCATGATTACCAGTTTGTGTGTCTAATACAGGAAGAGATCTACCCTGCAGTGACCTAACTCGTGGTACATACTCTAGATTGTTTGGTTCTCTAAATAATGTAGATAACGCTTCTGAACACCACCATGGGATTTGGAAGCAGTTTTGAAATTGAGTGATACCGCAAGTATCTCGCATTCCTAACAGTCCCCGTGAAGTGATGTGGGGATCGGCTGGCTGTTCTGGCACCCCCACAAAACTCCTCATTTTGACCCCTAGGAGATGATGATGTCCTTGCAGTTCTTCGTATCATGGCCTTGTGTCTGGTTGGGTTGGACTATACATTCATTAATCATCATGACCACAGCTAGTGTGCGTGTGTAGATCTTTTTGCATGTTTTCACAGTTATGGAGACACGCAAACTCTGATAATTTCAACATAATCCAAAGAAACATCTCCAAGAATGCTTTTCAGTCCCTCTTGTGAGTCATTTTACGCAGAGGAGGAATTAAAGTGGTTCTAAGACCCGATCCCTGCGGCAGGCACCCCATTGGTTACTCCTACCCAGTACAAGTAAGTACTGTCCCACATTCTTTGCTCTCTTCCACTTGAGTACCTCTCGACCCGTTGAAGGACTCGCCCTCTTTATGTCCGCCAGTAGCTCTAATTTTTGGATCAACTCCTAATCGGTGCCAAAGGCTGTGTGTCCCACAGCCCGGGATCACATTCCACCCAACCATCATTTTTGCACAGGCCAGCGCTCACTAAACCAGTCTGGATGTGAGGTGACAAGAATCCTCTTATAATGGGTCGAATGTGATAATGAAGATCATTAAAAGCTCATATGGTGGTTGGAGACTTCTACAGTGGGTGATAAGGATGATCCCGGCACCACAAGAGGCCTCAGGGTAGCGGTCACAGTAGCGGTCACCTCGGGAACTAACCTTGTTAAGACACGCCCGACCGTCACCGGCAAAATATCGCAAATTACTGGTCATTGGCGATGGCAGACGTAGCTTAAGGCAACACGTGTGAAACTACTATTTCTTTATAAGTCCAAGAAGCAGGACTATGTACACACACACACACACACACACACACACATCCTTATATAATTATAAGTAACACATACAGGCATTTCCCAGGGTAGGAGGTTGGTATGCATTGCACCACAACCTGACCGTCCGTGTAGAGGCATCACCCTCACTGGCAGAAGTTAATCCCATACAAGAGTATTAGTAAAGGATTAAAGTTTATCTCCCAGAGTGTAAGCGTAATGTCTAAATACTTGGCAGCTGTGAAAATAAAGTGTTCAGCGAGGAGTTACGTGTGTGTGTGTGTGGTGCGATGGACAGTAAATAATGTCATGGGTGATGTAAGCCTAGCCCACACCAGCTCAGCGGGGTGCACCCAGCCAGAGTAAATCCCGCGTCAGGTCACGTACTCACTATTTGACGTGACGGCTTCACTTCTGGACCTTGGATGGCTGGCCGTGGCTTGTCGACCAGTCGTGTTGCTCGTAGCAGGCTCGTCAGCGGCCTGCAATCACGAGCTAGTCGCGGCAAGAATCGCAGAGAGGGCGGAGGCAAACGTTATTGATGGTTGCAGGAGGCATAGCTCGCACGGTAGGCCGGTAATGGTGGGAACGTGTGCCGAGTAGTACAGGCGAGCGGTGATGGGTCACACAAGCTGTTCCGGCTTTTTTTTTTTTCTTTCTTTCTTCTTTTGTTAGGTTTTATGGCCAACGTCCTGTGAGGAAGGTCATTAGGTCTAAGACTATTTTTAATACAGGCTCTAAATTTATAGTCCCTCTACCGTAAAACTTGTACATCCAACCGATCTTGAAATATTGATTCAAGTACATATCTGATTTCAACAATGTATATGTTTTAGGAAGAGAAAGAGCTGTTTTTGTGTGTTTATTGCACCAACATGGCAACTAAATACTACCCAGTGCTACACCATCCACTGCTGTGTTTGCAAAAAAGAGCTAGGAAAAAGACAGAAAAGATTGGGACAGACCTTCCCCATTGCATGCACATGTTATAGATGTATTGGTTATATCGATGATCTATCAGCCCAGCGCCATAGCCATACCAGCCCCTGTGGAAGAGCCACCCCACCCAGGAACTGCACTGTGGTGTGTGAGATGGTCACCCACCACCCTGCCACCTCCAGCAGTAGCTGCCACACCTTGGGGCCAGGACAAAAACAGTCAAGAGCCAGTGCATCACCTTACATCATCATTTTCTCAGTTTCCTGGTGAAGGATAAATCAACCTTTTATTATATTGTTATCAATAAGATTTTTTTTCAAGTGAAGATTTTATTTTGGTTGAAATATTTTTCTTCCTGTGTTCATCGTTTCCATTGCAGTGTATTATGACGGCTTTCTTGACAATGTTGTGTTACATGTGGAACATGTGGGTGGAAAGGATTCGTAGATATGGGATTGTAGGTGTGTTGTGGATGTACTCTTTAATCTTAGGCGGGACAGCACGACTTCCTGTCTTATGTTGTGTCTGTAGGAAGTCGACCAACCCACTATTTCTTGTATGATTTTTTTGTTGATTGT
This sequence comes from Panulirus argus, assembly GCA_038088735.1. Taxonomy (NCBI): domain Eukaryota; kingdom Metazoa; phylum Arthropoda; class Malacostraca; order Decapoda; family Palinuridae; genus Panulirus; species Panulirus argus. The sequence goes on along the minus strand of JAYMFT010318080.1, from coordinate 1,157 downwards.
CAGGCTGGTCCACTGCCTCTGTCATAGAAGAAATATAGATCTCTTTCCCAAGGGAAGGCGTGACCCCAGCTCCCGGGGGATCTAGATGACCTCCCCGAGTTGAGTCCCATTTAGCCAACATGTCTGGCTGTTGATTGCCGTAAATGTTGCTGTGACCTGGCACCCATATCGATGATATTATTAACACATGGATTAAGTTTATTATTGATATTGCCCTGTATTTTATATAACTGTATTAGCCAGAGTTTATAGCTGTAAGAGCTGATAACGAGTCTGGAGAAATAGCTGCTTTATTATGGCGAGATCAATCAGTAGCAGATAATTCCGCACAAAGAAATAAAAAAGTTGGCTTGGTAAACTATACGAGAGGGAACATTGGACCTACTATACACACGTACCCACACCATCATCCGTCTTGGAGCCATGAGAAGTCAACATATAACAGATGCTCTGTTACTTACGGAAAGCGCTGTTCTACTTCACTCTCCGGCGCATTCACTCCCCCCCCCCAAAGCAAGTTTGTCTTTGTTTTTGTTTGTTGTCAGGGAGCCAGAACACTTAGCAGTGTTCACTTCAATCACTCAGTAACCAGAGTTCTCACGGAGGAAGTGCATTCTTAGGGCCTGGGGCCTGACGCCATTGTCGGCAGACTGTTCCAACTGTTGGGTGAGGCGACAGGTGGGTTTTTTTTTTCTCTCTCTCTCTCTCTCTAGGCCATCAGAGAACCACGCTTCAGAGTTGGTATCTCGACGCAGCCGGAGAGGTGGTACACTTTCTTCAACTTCCAATCGTGTAACTCTGTTGTACATGACAGGGCCCCAGGGCATATTCGCAGACATTTATTCTGTAACACATCCAACATAAGAAACACAAAAATCCCCAGGGTACAATCGCTTGCCGAAGCATACACCTGGGAGCCATAATCTAACTTAAATCTAATGAGGGAATTACAGACCAGTGATAAAGATTTTTTGTCGGCTCCGTAAAAGGAACTCGAAAGATAATTGAAATTGTTTAACCTCATTACAATTTATCAAGTACTCATACGTGATATTTCCATTTAATTTCTTTTATCAGACTTTAAACACAGGAATTTTACGTTATCGAATATATATATATATATATATATATATATATATATATATATATATATATAT
>JAYMFT010318079.1:0-23470 GCA_038088735.1 Panulirus argus | reverse complement strand
GGAGTTGAGGAGGGATTCAAAGACTTTGGAAATGGTAGATGTCAAAGCAACAAGACGATAGTTAGAGGGGTCAGAACAGTCACCCTTCTTAGGGATGGCATGTATCAAAGCATGTTTCCAAGGAGAAGGAAAAGTTTTGGTTTTTTTAAATAGAAACAGAATAGACGAGCAAGAACAGGTTCAGGTTCAGACGCACAGTATTTCAGTACATGGGGATGGATGCCATCAGGACCATAAGCTTTGCTTGTGACAAGAGAAAGAAGCGCTTTTTGGACAGTCCGAAAAGAGACTACGGGATCAGGCATAGGATTAGTAAGAGGAGCATCAGGGGGTGAAGGAATGATAGAGTCGTCCAAGGCGGAGTTAGAGGAAAAACGAGAACCAAAGAGAGTTGCTTTGTTTATGGGAGAGACAGCAATTGTACCATCAGAGCAAATAAGTTAAGGAAAGGTAGAGGAACAGAAGTTGTTAGAGGTGCCCTTAGCTAAAGACCAGAAAGACTTATCTTCCTTTGAATAAAGGAACATTTCACCTCACGGATAACAAGCTTGCAGCAATTATGGGCAGTGAGAAAATATGAATGGGAGCCAGAGGAAGAGATTTTCCAAGCCCAATATGTCTGATCCCTTGCCTGAATGGCCTTTAAACAGGAAGAGTTGAAACACGGATTGGATTAAGATGTAATCTTAAAGGAAGAGGGGGTAAATGCTTCCATTCCTGCAAGAATAACCTCTGCTATGTGTTTGGTGGAGACAGAAACATCACTACAAAAGAGACAGTAGTTTACCCAAGGAAAGTCAGAAAAGAAGTAAGTTATTCCAGTCTGTTTTGTTTAGGTGCCAGTATTTACACTTTGAAGCAGCTGCTGGAGGGGAAGGTGCCGTTAGAATAGATACATTTATGTGAGTGTGATGAGATGAACGAACTGGGGGCGTAATTGTGTATTTTCAGCGGGATGCAGTAGAGGTGAAAAACAAATCCAGAATATTAGGAGAGTGGTCACAGTAGTTAGGTATATGGGTAAGGTGGGAGATAATTTTGATCTAAGTCATTGAGAATGGAGAATGTGAGGGCTTCAATCCCTCCATCATCCATATGGGAGGAATTCAACAATTCCCTATGGTGAATGTTAAAATCCCCAAGGTAGAGGATCTCGGCTTGCGGGTGAATGGATGACACAGTCTCATGACATGAGTTTAGACAGTCGAAGAAGGATATAAAATTCGTTGAATTAGGAGAGCAATAGGCAAAACAGAGGAAAAGTGTGGAGGTAGGAAGATAGACCTTGAGCTGCATAACATCAAAGTTTGGGGACTCATGGTCCTTGAGGCATGCAACAGGTGTGTTTATGTTGGAGCAAGCATAAACACCACCTTTGAATGGGAATCGTGAGTGGAGGTTATAGTTAGATATGATAAAGGGTCTAGTGAGAACATCATTAGGCAACTGTGTCTTAGAGAGAAGTAAGATATTAAGAGAGGTACTAGAGAAATGGTGTTCAATTGAGGAGAGGTTACTAGAGAGGCATGTCATCTTAATTTTTTAGTAAAAGCTCCTAACTACTTTTAATAGCTTTCCTCCCACAACATATATTCATAACACCTTCCACAAAGCATCTTTAACAATCCTATCATATGCTTTACTACATCCATAAATGCCACATACAAATCCCTGTCCCTGTGTTTTTCTCACACAAATTCTTAAAAGCAAACACCTGGTTGACAAATCCTCTACCAATCTAATGGTCTGTGTATGTAACCAGCCTCCCAATCACCACTCTTAAAAGCAAATACCTGGTTGGCAAATCCTCTACCATTCTGATCCTATGTGCATGCCATCACCCTCCTAATCACCATTCCCACACAACTTACCAAGCACACCCAACAGACCCTCTACCATTCTGATCCTATGTGCATGCCATCATCCTCTTAATCACCATTCCCACACAACTTACCAAGCACACCCAACAGACTTATACTTCTGTAATTTTTGCCTTCATATCTGTCCCCCTGCCTTTATATAATGGCATTATATAAACAATACACCAGTCCTCAAGCACCTCATGTTTAGCTATACACAGAAATGGAGTAAGATGGAGTGTAAAACACTCCCCCCTGTACGACACAGATGGTTATCAAAATGAAAATTCTGAATAATCAATCAACTGTTGCCAAAAAATTTAAATGCAATCTCGTCAACTTCAGACATTACGTCACACTTTATCAACACAAAGCTTTCACAAACTCTTTTCTTTTCACCAAACCATTCACGATAACTCTCTCACTCCATATAATTCCATGTCCTAAACATCCCACTATCATCTGACACATTCAAGTCCTTTAAAGTACAAACTCCATCATCTCTTCTTTGCTTGTTACCACTTCATCATCTGTTCCCCTCACCAATTTTCTCACTGGTTCTCCTCACACAATGCAACCTGTTCCAAAACAATTTCTTATGCTACCTAAAATTTGTAGATTTATCTCACCCCATCTCTCATTTACCCACTTTTACAATCCCTCCATCTTCCTATTGACCTCCTTCAGCTTTCTCTTGTCCATCTCCCAATCACTTGCACTCCTTTCCTGTCACCAGCCTCTGGTAATTATATTACAAATAGTTAGTGTATCAAGACATTCAACAGCCTTTCTGATGTAGGGCTTTCCACTTGATTATAACATATATTTATTCATACAACACATTCATGTTTCCTGCAACTAAAAAAAGTTTACTAGAAGCCTCTCTAATAACTCACCTCTCAAAAGGAAACTTACCTATTATACTCCAATGGACTCAAGGCACTGATTGACAAGCACAACTGAACAACTGGTAGTTCACTTATATTTTACTATGCCTATGATATATACAATACTTTCATATGAAGAGGCATGGGGATCAATAAGAAAAACTTATGTTTAGAACACTAAGTTGTTCCTTGTCTTTCCTGATAACTACCCTATATTAGAAATACTTTGAAGTTCTACAAAAACATCCCAGCAGTACCTTCATTTACTCACCAATCATCTTCTTTCAGAGTCTCCAGGACTTTGGCATCCAACTCCAGTAGGACAATTTCATTATTATTGCACCCAAAGTCTGGCGTGAATTCCAGCACCTGCGTTATAGGATGCAGCTCATCCTCTGTTAACTTAGCATGATGGACCAATTTTCTTACATCTTCTACTGTTCTAGAAATTAAAAAAATAGCAATAAAAATTAAAATAAAAGATATGAAGCTAAAAATCACCAACCCAAGAAAAAAAAAAAAAAAGCTAGAACCATACAACCTAAAGGGTTTCACATACATAAACATCTTATATGTCAAATGGTCATGTGAAGATATGATTGCAATTAATCTTGTGCTTTAACAGTAGGTAATGACCACACACCAGTATGAATAAGTAGTGTGTGATCTCATGACATAATTTCCATTGGACATTCTTTTCTGCTTCCACCTCAAATGCTTGAACATTCTATTCTTCAACCAAAATTTTTGTCTCACCTTTCTTCTCCTTTCTTTTATCCTTACTCAAACTCAAGTCATCCAATCTGCATCCAATCCTCCCATATACACAAACCATTACAAGTGTAAGTTCTTTTCATATCACTCCTTTCTCAACTTCATTCTCTATCCTGACATTCCCTCTTCCCTCAACTGATTCATTCAACATCATAACACAAATAATATCTTTTATATTAAATTTGATTTTCTGCAAACATTAACACACAAACATGTACATCATTATAAGACAATTATTTATGAACAAAGACATGTTATGAACAATGACATGGAAAGAAAAGATGAGTAATGAAAAAGACAATTATTTATGAACAAAGACATGGAAAGAAAAGATGAGTAATGAAAACATCACCAACCAAACTGCTTGCAAATTCTTAAGATCCACCTACACCTAGCCTTTACATCCTGATTTCAACTAGCAGATGACAGCCAAGCCTCTCCAGGTGGAGCACAGAGTGTTAATGTTATGCAGTAGTCAAAATATACCAATGTCATATAACTCATTACCATCTGCCCTAGTAAAAAATGTTACATGGAGTGGACTGTTCACTGGCAAATATGCGCACTCTTCGTCGTGTTGTCACGGGACAAACCAAAAAAGAGAATCTAATTCATTGTGACAGGAACAACAAATGCCATTGTTTCTACATATTAATGATAATATCAAATATTAAGGTAAATTTCTATTTGCTAAAGTTTAATATTGTATTTCTAAGTTCTTTCATTTCTACAAATGTTTCCCCTACTTTCACATTAAATGAAGTAACATTATCCCTGCTCTTCATAGCCCTACCTACTCGCATCTTATTTACAATAATATATTGTTTCTAAATGCCCTTCCCTGATTTCAATCTGTTCTCTATAACAAATTACACCATATAATAAGAAATTCCATAATATCCCAAGTTAATAACAGACAGAACTAAAGTGAAACACTAATATTCATACTCTATAAGCAAAGGTTATTTTGCTAATAGTAGCATTGGGTCAAAAGGTTTTATGCCATCACAACTTACTGTATTCTGTTTAACTTTACCACTGCAATTATTCTTGCCTATAATAAGACTTTGATGAGCATAATGGGAAATTTTCATATCACTAAGGCCTTCATATCACTAAGGCCAACAAGTCACTGGAGAGCTCTTACCCAGTGCTACCTTTGAGCATGGAAAGTGTCGATTTAAACCATACAAACCAATAAAATTTATCTAAATGCCAACAAATGACCTACCCAAGCCTATATCAGGGGAATCAATAGGTGGATAACAGTTCAAAAATACTGAATGAAGAGCCTGGCAAACCCAATAATAATAACACTAGCAAAGTACCATTTGACCCATGTGCAGATGCAGTGACAAAAGTTGGCAAAATAACCTCTTCTTACTATCTACTACATAAATTAGTTAATTGTTTACTTTAGAGCTATTTCATTAGTAATAAATACATAAATAAATCACAAGAATGAAACTATGATACTTTATAGGTTTAATTCATTTAAACAAACCCAAGATTCCATAAAATGGGCAGGGATTTGAAGCATAGGGACAAAGGGGGTGTAAATAAAAAAATTGTGCAAAAAATTCATAAAAGGAGAGAGAGAGAGAGAGAGAGAGAGAGAGAGAGAGTAAACTGACCAGCCTTTTAAAAGTAAAGATTACAAAATTTACCTTATCATTTAGAATAAAACTGAGCTGCCAAAGTGATAAATGGCAACTGCCTGAATGCGTGGCAAACAATAAGTAAAACGGGGTTTCTCCAACATGAGCTCACCACTGTAACAATTCAAGCACTATATCTAAATTGAAAGAGCAGCTGATCAATTTTGTGAGCATATGTGAAAACTGACAGAGTAGATGATCAACTTTGTGAGCCTGTTTCAGTGTAAACGTTATATAATGACAAAATTCTAAAAGTAAAGTTTCCAGTCTAGGGGCATCAAAGAAGAAATATTGGATTGGGTAAAATGTATATCACTGGACTACTTAGTTACTACAATTCTTTAGAAGGAAGATGGTGTCACAAAATAATGCTGGGTTCCGAAGATGAGGAAAATTATAGCATAAAAACAAGGAAAATGTATGAAATTTGGTACATATATACAAACCAAACCAAAGCAAACTTGACATATTAGCACAACAGAGAATAGCATACCATACTCTACTGGCAACAGTTACTTTGCCTTGTAATGTGTCTCCTATAACACCTAAACCGGAAAGGTTTATGAAGTAAATAAATCAGAGGCTTGTAATGGAGTCAAGCAAACATTGTAACAATTATTCTATATTTCAAGAATGCAGTCAACATACCCTGATATTGTCAAGCATGTTAGTTCTGATCTTGTTCATCACACCCTTCACAAACATTTGTGCCAAGAAAGAAAAAAATATACAGCAATCAAAACTGTTCAAATCACTCACAGAAGACAATAAAATTTTCTCATAATGTAAAAGAAATGCATATTATGGTACAAAATATAAATTCCACTGGGCTGAAACCTTTAAATATGGTGTCATAATCATAAAATCAACTTAGAAGAATTCGTATTACTAGCTGAGTACTAAAACTTATGTGGAAAGACTAGAAGAAAATAAAAAAAAAAAAATTTCCTTTAGTACTTATTTCCCATTTCCTGTGTTGGAGTCAGGAAGAGACAAAGAAATGATACTCATTTGCTTACATCCACTCTATCATGTATAAAGCACAGAAACCAAATCCTCCCTATCTACAGCCAAAGCCCATAGGTCTTTCCATGGTTTCCTTTGACCACTTCTTATGTCCTGTTTGACACTACTTAAAGCATGTTACCCCATGTGTACCACAATGGTCCATTGTGCTGTATCCTAAACATAACTCATACTTTCCTCCATGTTCACACCCTGATAACTATGCTTCTTGAATAATTTATACATTTTATGAATTCCTACACATTTCAATAACTTTTTGTTTCTTTAACCCTACATTTTCCCCTCATTGCACACAGTATTCAATATTGTATGATAAAAAAACAATGGTGCAAATCAAGCTACTCTGATCTAAATCACATAATAGTTAAAAGGAGTCCTATGCTATGCATTTTTTTCAAATCCATAAGATATTCCCATGTTGCTTCCCTTTAACTGAAACTTTACAATTCTAAGTTTGTTTTAATTCAAATGAACAACACTTTCACAGTTTCCACAGATATAAGAAGGCAAAATTAGTGAATGGTCTAACTAAAAAAATATCCACGTCTTTTCTGATCTCTCAGAGTCCAGACAAAACCTATGCCTGAAGATTCTATTGTCAAATGCAACACAAACAGTTAGCTACTAGTAAACAAAGAAGTAAGAAGTAATGTTAAACTAGAAGGGTTTTGTGTAACACTTGTTACCTGCAGTTGCTGGGAGTAAAAAGAAGACTGGGTGGCAATATCACTATGAAAAGATGAAAACCATCTGCAGTAAGTTCAATGGCCAGAGACAGAATTTCAAGTTATGAGCCACATTAAGTTCCATACCAAACTTTTTTAAAAGTGGCATAGAAATCAATCTATTTATAGGTCTTATGCCATTCAATTCTATTGATGTTAGGGATATAACAGTAAAATTCATTGCCAAAATTGGAATTTTCCTCATGCTATGAGGCAGTTACAAGTTAAACCTTTTTACAGGAGGCATTACTCATGTTCTTCTGCCATACAGTTTCCTGATTGCTGGGAAAGAACTGTATAAAATTCTAAAATAATCTGATGAGCTTTCATGCTGTGACCAAGGTAAAGTTAAAGGTTAAACTGTTAACTCCCTACAACAGATGGATGGACAGAGGGTGTTTGCCATGTCACGCAGGTGACAAAAAAATAACATAAATTGTCTCTATGAAGAGTCATTGTCCTTAACTTGTGTTGTTAGGGATGCAACACCAATGCATATGATCCACTTAAATACATCATATGGTGTTGAAATATCTGTACATGGTTTATGCGTCAGTAAATGGATTAATTAGCAGTGACAGTTCTCATGTCCGCTAATGCCGAGTGGACATCAACAGCAAGCACAAACCTGCATGAAATGAGTGAAACGTATTCTCTATCATACTAAAATAACTCAGGTAATATTTATTATTAGAATCTTCTAAACCAAAAAATTTTACACAAGTCAGCAACACGACTCCACATTTTCCCTGAGCTTCATAACATTCCCCACTATAACTATCTAAAATCAAAGGATAAAAAAAATCCTAAACATGGTTTCCCAGTCTAATCAAATACCAATACAAACAGCATTAATCCATAAATAATTCTATAAATTCCATGGTAAATAAGACTGCAGTGCTAAAGTTCACTTTTACCAAAAATATATCCTATTGCATCAAATTCTGCTCAGATTTTGTATCAACAGCCATCAGAAGCAGTGGACACAGAAGGTGAGGCAACAGCCTCAGATTTACAGTAATTTACTGCAACCTTCGCTGTGTTTCCCTATGATAATAACCGTATGCCCAGGCGGTAAACTAATTACGACTACAAGGTATTATCTACCAGTCAACTGTGGAAAGACCCAATCTATTTTCAGTCCCATATATCATTACATATCTTTGTGAACGTCGAAGTTATGCATATCACAAACCTACATGCATCAATATTATCCAATAGGTAATATTTTAACAGTAAAAAGACATGCATTACTTGGAACAAGATTTCCTGAACCTTAATTCCCCATTATGTTGATTTATGTACAATAATCTGACTACTTGTTAGTTATGATATGAACACATACGTCTTCTTGAACAAGATTTCTACCCTAATTTGAAAACAAATTATGGAAAACTTTCTTCTCTCTTATAAAAGAACGAATTGAAAAACTAACCTTCCTATGCAACTCATCTTTCGAATTGAAAAACTAACCTTCCTATGCAACTCATGTTTCTATCTCTTTGATAATCTATTACTGTAAGTTTATGAAGTCTTTTTTTTCACAAGGAATGATTAAACGTACTTTCTGTGATACTAGAAAAATCAATCATTTACAATAGATTTGCCTGCAATTTCAAAGAAAATAATCATTTGGCGAATAAAATTTTTACCAGACCATAAGGTGGTAAACTTACCCAGCTCTGTGGTGGTGTATGGCAGCTTTCATTGCTACTTTTCTCATGGTCTACAGATGACGCTTTGATCGTAGTATGTAAATGAAGATACAATACAAGAAGAATTGTAAACTTCTGGGCCACAGACTAACACTATGATAACAGAACATGATAATAAAAGAACAGAGAGGTAAAATTTACACTTGGTCAAGGCTATGACCCATTTCATGTCATAGTACTTATATACCCAGCCTCCTACCACGCGTGCAGAATGTACAGACGCTTTACGATTATTCACAAGTGAAAAATACGCCTACAATGAAAATATCGAACGTCAACGACATAGAACTAATTCAGACAAGCTGAGGGGAAAGACAAGAACCATGGTTAAAACTGGAAGATAACGAAATCACAAGCAATAGACGTCCTAGACCTGGACAAACCTGGTTCTTCCTACGGACCTCATAGCACTGACGGATGCTCGTCATCCATCGATATGCACAATGAATCAGGAGAGGCGACTGTCTGCTGGCAAGTATATGAATTGCATTTAAAAATATTACTAAGGACGTGCTCAGAAAGTCGGGTCACCACGTCAAAAGAAGAATGACATCTGGAATAAGATAGTACAGAGAAAAGGCAAGATGGCGCTTGATGTAAGAGCTCCAGACTACAGGGAGAAGCGGAGAGCTAACAAGCTGTCCACCATGGAGGGAAGTAGGTTGGGGGGGGGGTGATAACAACCTTCAAGTTTTTCGGTTAACAGTAATCCAACCGATTTTGATATCATTCATCTGTTTGATGATACTGACCGTTCTTGGAGAGATGGAGCAAAACTACCAACCTTTAGAGGCATTTTGACAAAAAAATCTAATTAAAAAAGATGTTAAGAAATAGTGGTTTAGCATTAGGGGTGGTGGATGACTGGAGTAAACATCTACTGTAAAATTTACACCACAGTCTCTAAAAAAATATGCGCCGCCACGCCATCGTCAATAACAGAGAGTAGATCGGTGAACAAAATCCTAACCAAGTGTTCAACACGCGCAAATATGGAACAGAAGTGGAAGAGCGAGGATGTTCCACGGGCGTGAGTGGGAAGGACAACCACCGCTAGACATTCCACATTGACTTGGCCTCTCTCTCTCTCTCTCTCTCTCTCTCTCTCTCTCTCTCTCTCGCTCTAAAGTCATCGGTGTCTGTAGGTGGGTTACTGCACTTTGAAATGCTGAGTGTGTGTTGGCAGGGTTGAATTAATCAGGGCCCTCGGGATAGTTTCTGTGGCATTCAAGGAAATGGACTAGCCATACTCCTTCAGGTTGGCTACCTCATTCTCAAGTCTTTGCCGGCAGCGCAGCCTCGCTGGCCAAGAATTAAAGAATATTTTTACCCGGGAAAAATAATTCTGGAAGTTATCACAAAATTTCTCGTTCTTTCAGAAATGATAAAGCCACCAGGTCAGGGACTCAACAGTGGTCTCGTATAGTGATTCATCGCAAGTTTCAAACATGTCTGTAAGTTCACAGGAACATTGCTTACTCTGTCACGGTATCCGACATCCTCAGTATGACCGCTTTATCCAAAAGGAGTGCACCATGATCTTTGACCTCCATTTGCTGCCTCTTGTGACAACCGCTGTGATCGTGGCAGCAAGTGAATGTTTACAGTTTCTGAATCTCTGTACACCAGATCGAGACGCTTTACAGTTATCATCCATTGTCCTCATATTCACTGTCATAAAAACGGTTTTTACAACATACCGTAACACCACAAAAACGAGCTGAAAACGATTTTGCAAACACACATCAATGTGGCGTCAATATTCTGGGTGAACTAAAACGACATTAGAGCAGTCAGGATGCATTATAATAAGTGTAACTAATCTATATTATTAAGATTTTTAAAATATATCAAAAGTTGTCACTAGCGCCATCTTAAGGCGGTGTCACACGGGAAGGTTTTGCGGGAACTCGTTTCCGTCACACTGGACAGAAGCTGCTGCTTAAACCGTTAGTGCGCCGCGCACGTCCTCTTTTCCTATATGCCGGCAAACACCATGAAGTCAGGAGAGCATTAGCATTATTTTAAGTTAAAACAACATTTTTCATTCGACATTGGACTGCAAACCATTTGGAGGATCACCACTCCAACGATTCTCAATAAAGTTGTCGACGAAATCGCTCATGTGTGACAAATTTGCTCGATTTCTTTTTATAATATAATGAACATGTATCCTGAAAGCAAAGCAGATCATGTCATCTATAGAGATTTTCTGAGAGCATTCGATGAGGTTCCGCATCAAAGGTTACTAAAATAAAAATTTGTCTCATGGCATTCATGGGGTTGTACTTCAGAGGATAGGAAACTGGTTAACTGGTTATAAACAGAGTTGTGATTAATGGTCAAGCCTTAGAATGGTTAAATGTAACAAGTGGTGTGCCACAAGGATCAGTCTTGGGACAGGTTCTCTTTCTCATATATATTAATAATACTGATAATGGGCTGAATTGCAAGATAGCAAAATTAGCTGATGATTCAAAACTGGGAAATAGTTCTACTAATGAACTTGAACTTTGACAGCTTCAAACTGACATAGATAAACTGATGGACTGGGCTCATAAGTGGCAAATGAATTTTGATATCGATAAGTGCAGTTTTATATATCAGGAGTAAAAACGAAAAGACAAGCTACAGTATAAATTCTGTTGAACTGTAAAAGACAAACGAGGAAAAAGACATGGGCGTGATAATATCTGGTGATCTAAAACCAAGCAAGCAGTGCACAGAAGCAGTGAAAGAGCCAACAAAATTCTTGGATTCATAGGTAGGGCCTTCGAATCTACGCCTTGGGAAATCATCCTTACTCTTTATAATTCATTGGTTCGTCCATATCTTGAGTATTGTATTAAGTTTTTGTCATCCTACACAACAACAACAACAAAAAAGAAAAATAGACAATGGAGAGAGTACAGTGTCAAGCTACCAACCTCATTCCCTGGCTGAGAAACAAATCTTATGGGAGTAGTTTAAACGACCTGAATCTATTTAGCTTAGAAAAAAGAAAGTTAAGAGGTGATCTAATACAAATATTCAAAATAATGAAAGATTTTGATAATCATGATCCATCAAGTTGCTTAAAACTTGATTCTGCTCTTATCAGTGGGCAAACGTTTTATCTCGAATGAGGCGAATTACTTTTCCCTCAATAGGATTGTTTCCATTTGGAACGATTTGCCAATTAGAGTGGCTGAAAGCAGAACCATAGATATGTTTAAGAAAAAAAATTCATAGATATTTCGATTCAAGTCCATGATTAACATTATTTGCACCTACTTGTCACAATGACAATTTGCAGGTCATATTCTTTGAGTTATCTGTATACCTTCTGACTTTTACTACACTAGTCTGTGAGTTTCTGATATCTTCAACCATCAGAAAAAAGCCTCGAAAGGACCCACGGTGTGTTGCTCTTTGAATTCCTTTGTGTAATCATTGCCTTTTGGAAACTGGTGAAATTTCAGATGTCTGGAGTTCTACTTTTCCGTAGAGGGAGCAGCTCTTCCATCCACGTCTTGATATGCACCGCCATCTTATCATTCTTTTATCTATTTTCTTTCTTGCCGAAAGTACCAAACGAAATGTCAGCAGAACAAAAGATAAAGCACAAATCAATAGATTGTTGTAAACATATATTACCGCTGCGGAAGCAACTGAAATGTATACCGTATAATCGCTATCGCGCTAGCTTGGTATCACCACCGACACGTGTCAGCGTATGGAGGGAGGTCCAGTCAACATTTGCGCAAATGACACGTATGAAAGTCAGTGACGCACAATGAAACTGAAATTAAACACATAAAGTGCTCCACACGCACGTCTGCTCAAGAAAAACCCTGACAGTAAATTAACGCTTAATACAAAATTCTCACTGACCTCTACCCCCACAAATCCTAAATACTTATGAATTTCCCTTCTCTAAACCAGGTATTTCCAGTCACCAAACCTTTTCACCACATAACTCCACAAGCTCTTCATCATTTTTGTTCACAGTTGCTACCAGGGCCTCTGAGAAGGGGGTGCAGGGGTACATCGTACCCGGGCCTGGGGGTCCAAAAAGGGGCCCGGGAATTTCCTGGGATCTCAGAAAACGCAGAAAATTAATAGAGCGCTCCAATTCCACCCCTCTCTCATTTTTGGCCTTATAGCTCATGGCATGAAACCGTACTGGATAAAAACAGGATGACTAATGGGGAAGGGAAGGGGGCCCGAAAGAAACTTTGTGCCCTCCGATGAAATTCCTCTTGGGGGCCCTGCCTAATACCGCCTAATTATACCATTAACTGCTGTATCACCTACTCGCATTTAAATAACCTTTAACTAATAACTGATCCCTTACATCAAGACTGCTGATGCACCCACCCAGTTCCTCTCAAACACTCGGCTCTCTTCCTCACTCCTCTCTCTACCAGGTACATAAATAAGCATTATCATCAACACATTTGCAATTATTAATTTTCATTTTGACCCACATCAGTCAGCGGCTCACGTTCTCAACCCTTTTCTCTCCCTTACCCTTGAGTTTAGTTTCACTCAGAGACTGAACGACAAAGTTCCTCTCCCCAAACATTCTGTCTGCCTCTCCCTTCTCTCCCCCTAGTTATACCTACACATACTCAGACACCTTAACCTGCGCCTTCGAGGAGGATGAGCACTCTTCACCTGGCTCCTTCTTCTGTTTCATCTTTTAGAAACTGAAATACAAGAAGAGGAGGATTTCGCCCCCCCCCGCAGTAGTCGCCTTCTGCAACATGCAAGGAATACGAGGGTAATATTTCTATTGGTCTGTTGCTGGTGATCACATGCATTATGGGGAGGTTGAGCGGTGTAGGACTGGCTGCTTGCTCTGTCTTCTGTTTGTTGATCTACATCGGCAGTTAGATGAGCTCAGTAATCATGGCGGCCAATACATTTCTATTAGAAAACTGAACATAAAGATAAGAATCGACTATTAGGGGTTTAGGTGAGTGAGGTTTTCCATAGTTCTTTTTCTTTATTTTTCAGATGTTTTATCTACCTTTACATCAATTAACATATAATCCTTGATATACATAACCCTCATTATCTATTTGTTCGACTTGGCGATACTTAATCAAAGGATCGGTCCCATCCTAACACCTAGTTATGTTCAACCTTAATGCCTAACCTAATCTTCCCAAGAGCCTAATCTAACCTGTATGGGACCTGACCTAATTCTCTCCAAGAACCTTTCCGAACCAAAAACATGGGACCTTACCTAATCTTCCCCAAGACCCTAACCTAACCTAACCTAACCTAACGTATTTCGAATCTAAACAAATTCTACCCAAGAACAGAACATAATCTAAGTATGACCAAACGTAATCTTACCCAAGAACCGAACATAATCTAAGTACGATCAAACGTAATCTTACCCAAGAACCTACCTTAACCTCTATGGGACGTAACCTAAACATGCGTCGCGAGGTTTGCGTGAACTTGGCTCTTCCGGTTCCATAGCCTTAAGAAATCGGGTGCCAGTTCCCTTAAAATCATTAACTGTAAATTATACTTTCGTATTATAGACAGGTAACATAACAGCAAGGAACCATGTAAACACATCATGTGAATGTGTACAGCGAACGTACGAATCAACCAAGCAACGCACAAGGCAAACGTGCGAAAAACGTTTAAATCAAGTTATGCGATAGTTTTGAAGTGAAACTTAATAAAAACACTCATGAATAGAACTTTTGAATACAAAACCGCCAATAATGGGAAAGAATAGGAAAATATTGAGTAGATTTGTAGAAATCGTTCCCTTGACAACAAATTACTTTATCACCACCTCTCTTTGTTATCACATTAGAAGATTCAGTCCACAGTTACAAAGAACTTTGTGTAAAGTCAAAGCATTTCATCCTGGGCAGGATTCGAACCTGCAACATCCAGTATGCACGATGACTCAGACACACTCATCCAGCTGAGCTGACGAACACTAAATAATTTTTACAACAAATTAAATTAGTTTGTCCAAAATGTTTTCAAGCAGGACGATTTTAAAGAAATGTTTTCACATCCCCTCCCATAACTGTGATGTCGTAAGTTGTACCTATGTTTTTTTCTTTCTATGTATATAAATAAAATTCTATGCAAACCAGTACGTACAACTAAATAATTTTATAGTTAATTCAGAAGCCTTGTTATGATGAGTGCAACTGCCTATTTCAGCATTTGGGTAGTGAACTTGGTTAATCTACACAGTACATTACCTTGCCATACATAAAGTTCTAACAGCTTACTTCCCAAAACGCTATATCTGCAACGTGCACATTCAACGATTAGAACTACCGGTTAGATTATGTGCAGAATGTAAAGGGAACTGGTGGAAAACACTGAGATAAAATAAACCCATGCTTAACTAACTCGCGTCGTAACATGACGCAATGGTGTACAACCACAGAAAATGGATATCATTCACTCTATCTCGGGGGTACTATAGGCCGACCAACCATCTTTGTGCAGCAAGACAAGTGATTAGAGCTTTTATCTATCTTTGTATAGCAAGACAAGTGCTTAGGATTCTTATTTATCTTTGTGTAACAAGATAAATGCTTAAGGTTCTCATCTATGTTCGTATAGCAAGACAAATATTTAGGGCTTTTACTTCTTTCTTGGTAAAATTGTTGGTCCATCGCGAAGTTCCTTTGTTTGATCGCTCTATTTGTTAGAGGTTTTGATTTGACTTTTAGCCTTTTTTCTCCCTACGGAAGAGAGTTGAAGCGACTGGGAAGGACTATACCTCTGGGGAGAGTGCTGTGGTCGACAGGCGAGGACTTTATCTCTGAAGAGAGAGCTGGGATGACTTGGGAGGACTGGACCGACTGGAAAGCTAGCTGGAGAGTCTGAGGACGACTGTACCTCTGGAGAGAAAGGACTTTATTCTCTGAAGAGAGAAATGGGGGTCGTTTAAGGACTAAGTAGGACTATGCATCTCACCATTCGTCTGTTTACTTTCCGATTCTAGCGAGTGTCATTTCGTTTCCAGTGATAAATGATTTTCTCATACTTTTGTACAGTAAGTGAAACAAACGAACACATAAAGATTAATAGCTAAAGCAGTATAGTGTATGATTTACATATTGGTGATAAGAAAGTAATATTTCTACACCTAGATGGCAGCAGTGGGAAGGTAGCTCGCTCTGCCACACACGCACAGTTTGGGCGATACTTACACTACGGAGGAATGTTGTTACGGTAAGCGGCATAGTGCCACAAATAGTACAACTCCAGACAAACAGTTGATTTTAATACTTTCTATCCAAGAGCTGTAGCTGGTAATTAAATATCATATGAATATAACCATAAAAATCACCTGAATTAGAACTATTCTGGAAACATTTGCTGAAGCAAATCATACACTCCTACCACTGTACGTTACTCTAACCTCAGAAAGAGTTATAAGTTCGAGTCCTGCACGGGTTACAGTGTTTTAAACTGACAACACAGGATTCAAATTAACCTGACCGCTGAGTATCCCCAATAACCTGACCGCACAGCGTCCCCTTTAACCTGGGCACCCTTGATCTCCATTAGCCTGACCACAGAGGATAGATAACATTAATCTGACCAGGCAGGACCTCCATTAACTTCATTATTCACAAGATGGTAAAGTTTTCGATTCAGTCTTCTCTTGGTTTATCTGACTTGCTTTAGGTTGTTCTAAGAATTCATGGAGTGATTACCTTCCAACTTTACAACACTACGACAGGACGTAAGGTGACGTGTTTGTGATACTGGTTCATACCGGAGGAGGTCATGTTTCCATCCAGGTGAAACACGTCCCTTACAGGTCTTTCCTCACCCATGCACATGAACACTGTCAAAACTGACTCTTCAGTGACAGCTTCAGCACACACTGAGTACGAATTATTTGTACGTATCGGGTCAAGGGCATGATTTATGAGTTTCAGTTTATCTCAGAAACATTACCTACGGTACTGGCGGCCAGAGATCCGCTGCCCAGCTCGCTCGCCCTCACCCCCTATGGACAACAAAGTTTTCCTGTTATATTCTTAAGCATACATAGTTCCCCATGTGCCCTCTTAAATCTTGGTATAAATAAATATGATATGTAACTTAGAGTCAGTATGACCCGGAGAACAGTACTATTACTTCTCTCGTGTACAAACGCAGGACATAGGTTAACAAGGATCACATGTGGTCAGGTAAAAGAACTTGCAGCCTGTACAGGTCTCGAACCTGCGACTTTCTCGGCGTAAAGTGAATCGAGACGCTCTACCAGCTGAGCTAACAGACATATTAAATAAATATTAGTATGTGAAGGACATGATTCTGTCGAGAGGTATGTATGAGGGAAGGAGCCAGGGGAAGGATGGGCAAGGAGGGATATGCAGGGAACGGAACCACGTGAGAGAGAGGTATGAGGGAAGGAGACACGAGAGAAGGGCTGGGAGTGAAGGATACAAAGGGGAGGGAAAAATGAGGAAGGGAAGTATGAAGAAGGAAGCTATGAAAGAAGAATAGAAGTAAGCGATACACAAGGGGAGGGAGCTATGGAAGAAGAATAGACAGCGAAGGATATGGACGTGATGGAAGTATGAGGGAGGGAGCCACAGGGGACGGGTAGACACAAAGAAGGAAGCATGAGGGAGGTAAGTATGAGGAGAGAGCTAAATAACTTAATCGTCATCAGTGTAAGAACCTTTCTTTGGACGCTTTCCTCCAATAACAAATGTAACTTTAGATCCTCTCTTTGTAGGATAAGTCAAGTGTTTAGGGTTATTATCTACTTTTGTACAGCAAGGCACTAGAGAAGTATTTATTGTTCATGTTTATCCTTTTCTAGTAAGAAGTTTTTGGTTTTTTAGCTATCTTTATATAGCAAGAAAAGTGTTTAGGGTTCTTATCCATCTTTCATACAGCTGTTGATCCATTGCGGAATTCCTTAGTTTCATTATATGTTTAAGGTTGCGATTTGATTTTTGAGATCTTTGCCTCCCCTAGGGAGAGATCTGGGGCGACAAACGAGGACAGTACTTCTGGTGAGAGTGCTGTGGACGACGGGGAAAGACTGTACTCCCGGAGAGGGATCTTGGGTGAATAAGGAGGACTATATCTCTGAGGAGATAGCTGGGGGTAACTGAGGAAGGCAGTACATCTAGGAAGAGCTGGAGTCGACAGGGGAGAACAGTACATGTAGGGAGAGAGATAGGGTTGTCTGAGGAGAACTGTATCTCTTGTATAAGGCACCTTTTCTTCTGTATATTGTCCAATACTCTCGTATTATTTCGTTTCTTGTAATACACAAGTTCCCTGTACTTTTTGTAGAGACTAAATGTGGTGCAAACGAACAGATAACTGAAGTAAACGAACATATAAAGGCAATCAGGTGCAGATGTATGGTGATAAGAATGGGTTATTTCTACCGCTAAATGGCTGCAGTGGAAGGGTGTCTCCCTACCACACACACACACACACACACACACACACACACACACACAGACATTCAGACACACACACACACACACACACACACACACACACACACACACACACACACACACACACACACACACACACACACACACGCACATATGTGTGATCGGTGCATACACTACGGCGGAATGTTTTGACGGAGAGCAACATAATACCAGAAATAGTACAACTCGAGGCAAATGGAAAAACTTAATATTTTCAGTCCTAGAGCTGCAGCTGGAAATTAAATGTTTTATCTATACTACATCCCAAAATGTCACTTGCATTAGAATTAGAATCATTCTTCTGAAAGATAATTTGTATGAACAAAATTCATTCACGTTAGCTTACTTGGTACAGAGTCTGTCATAAATAAGAGGGAAAACGTCACAGTTTCGAGTCTTGTACAGGCTGCAGTTTTTGACCTGACAGCACAAACAGGTGGCCAATAGGCAAACAAAGAAACTGTCAACACACGATCCCCATTAACCTAATCGCAAAGGATCAACATGAAACTGATCACAGACGATTCCCTGTCGCTTCATTAATCACATGTTGATACACTTTACAAGTTAGTCTGCTATTGGTTGATTTAAGTTGTTTCATGTTAAGAATTCCAAGAGTGTATTCTTTCCAAATTTACACTAATTCAACAGAAAATAAGGTGATAAGTTTTTGTGATACTGATCCAAACCAGATGAGGTCATGTTTCTACTCTAATGAGGCACGTCCCTAACAGGTCTTGCCTCACCCATGCACATGATCACTG
Source organism: Panulirus argus (assembly GCA_038088735.1). Taxonomy (NCBI): domain Eukaryota; kingdom Metazoa; phylum Arthropoda; class Malacostraca; order Decapoda; family Palinuridae; genus Panulirus; species Panulirus argus. The sequence continues at coordinate 4,604 of JAYMFT010318079.1, read as the reverse complement.
TCCAAACTGACTTTTTCGTGACAGCTTTTGCAAACACTGATCAAGTATGGATCATTTGTACGTATCGGGTCCAGGACATAATTTACCTCAGATACATTAATAACGGTACTGGCTGCCCGAGATCTGCTGGCCTCCCTGCTCGCCTCCACCTCCTACTGACAACACAGTTTTCCCAATATGTTCGTAAGCATACAAAGGTGACAATGTGTCCCCTTAAATCTAGGTATACATATGTATAATAAATTACCTAGAGTCAGTACGACCTATAGAACAGTTTTACTAATTTTTCTCTCGTGTAGAGACATAGGTTAGCGAGGATAACATGTGGTCAGGTAAAAAGAGCGCAGCCCGTACAGGACTCGTACCTGTGACTTTCTGGGCGTGAAGTGGATCGAGACGCTCTACCAACTGAGCTAACGGACATGATAACAGTATGAGTCAGTATGTGAAAGACATGATTCTGCCGAGAGGGAGCCACAGGGAAATGATGAACAAAGAGAGATATACAGGGGATGGGAGCACGAGAAAGGGATGTATAAGAAAGGGAGCCACGAGAAAAGGATTGGCAGTGAAGGATAGAAAATGGAGGGAAGAATGGGGAAGAGATGTATGAAGAAGCGAGCGATGGAATAAAAATAGACAGTAAAGGATACACAAGGGAAGGAAGCTATGGAAGTGACAGTGAGAGACACGCACGAAAAGGAAGTCTGAGGGAGGGAGCCACAGGGGACGGGTAGACAGTGAGGAATACACATGGAAGGAAGCATGAGGGAGGGAAGTATGAGGAGAGAGCAAAATATCTTAATCATCATCACTGTAAGTAGCTTTCTCTGGACGTTTTCTTCCAATACTAAATGTAACTCTAGATTCTCTCTTTGTTGGATAAGACAAGTGTTTAGGGTTATTATCTATTTTTGTACAGCAAGACACTAGAGAAGCATTTATTGTTCATGTTTATGCTTTTCTAGTAAGAAATGTTTGGGTTTTTATCTATCTTTATATAGCAAGAAAAGTGTTTAGGGTTCTTATCCATCTTTCATACAGCTGTTTATCCATTGCGGAATTCCTTAGTTTATTTTTTCGTTAGAGGGTGCGCTTTGATTTTTGAGAGCTTTGCCTCCCCTAGAGAGAGATGTGGGGCGACAAACGAGGACAGTACTTCTGGTGAGAGTGCTGTGGACGACGGGGAAAGACTGTACTCCCGGAAAGAGATCAAGGGTAAATAAGGAGGACTCTATCTCTGGGGAGAGAGCTGGGGGTAACTGAGGAAGGCAGTACATCTAGGAAGAGCTGGAGTCGAGAGGGGAGGACAGTATATGTAGGGAGAGAGATAGTGGTGTTCGTATTATCACGTTTCTTGTGATACATAATTTCCTTGTACTTTTTATAGAGACTAGATGTGGTGCAAATGAACAGATAACTTAAGCAGACAAATACATAAAGGCAATCTGGTGCAGATGTATAGTTATAAGAGTGAGTTGTTTCTACCACTAAATGGCTGCATTGGGAGGGTGTTTTCCTACCACACAGATACACATAAACACACACACGCACATATGTGTGATCGGTGCACACACTACGGCGGAATGTTTTGACGGAGAGCAACATAATACCAGAAATAGTACAACTCTAGACAAATGGAAAAACTTAATATTTTCCGTCCTAGAGCTGCAGCTGGAAATTAAATGTTTTATCTATACTACATCCAAAAATGTCACTTGCATTAGAATTAGAATTATTGTTTTGAAAGAAAATTTGTAGGAACAAAAGTCATTTACGTTATCTTACTTGGTATAGTTTCTATCACAAACAAGAGTGAAAAGGTCACAGTTTCGAGTCTTGTACGGGATGCAGTTTTTGACCTGACAACACAAACAGGACGCCAACCGGCAAACAAACAAACTGACAACACACGATCCCCATTAACCTAACTGCAAAGGATCAACATGAACCTGACCACAAAGGATTCCCTTTCGCTTCATTACTCACACATTGATACAGTTCACAAGTTAGTCTGTTGTTGGTGGATTTAAGTTGTTTCATGTTAAGAATTCCAGGAGTGTATTCTCTCCAAATATCCAACAGTTGAACAGAACGTAAGGTGATAAGTTTTTGTGATACTGGTCCATCCCAGATGAGGTCATGTTTCTACTCTAATGAGACACGTCCGTAACAGGTCTTGCCTCACCCATGCACATGATCACTGTCAAAACTGACTTTTCAGTGATAAGTTTTGCAAACACTGATCAAATACGGATCATTTGTACGTATCGGGTCCAGGACATAATTTACCTCAGAAACAATAATAATGACATTGGCGGCGCGAGATCCGCTTGCCACCCTGCTCGCCTACACCTCCTACTGACAACAAAGTTTTCCCATCATATTCTTAAGTATACATAGGTGACCATGTGTCCCCTTCAATCTACGTATACATATGTATGATAAATTATCTAGAGTCAATATGACCTGGAGGACAGTTTTATTAATTTTTCTCTTGTGTAGAGACATAGGATATAGGTTAGCTGGGATAATTTCTGGTCAGGTAAAAAAGTGCAGCCCGTACAGGACTCGAACCTGTGACTTTCTCGGCGTGAAGTGGATCGAGACGCTCTACCAACTGAGCTAACGGACATGTTAACACATTATGTGAGTATGTGAAAAACATGTTTCTGTCGAGTGGGAGCCACAATGGAATGATGAACAAGGAGGGATATACGGGGGATGGGAGCACGAGAAGGGAAGGTATAAGGAAAGGACCCACGAGAAAAGGACTGGCAGTGAAAGAGAAAATATGGAGGGAAGAATGGGGAAGAGATGTATGAGGAAGGGAGCTATGGAAGAAGAATAAACAATATAGAATACACAAGGGAAGGGAGCTAAGGAAAAAGAATAAACAGTAAATGATACACAAGGGAAGGAAGCTATGGAAGAGGAAGAGACGGTGAGGGACACGCACGAAATGGAAGTATGAGGGAGGGAACCACGGGGAATAGGTAGACACTGAGGAATACACATAGAAGGAAGCATGAGGGAGGAAAGTATGAGGAGAAAGCAAAATAACTTAATCGTCATCAGTGTGAGAAGCTTTCTCTGGACGTTTTCATCCAATACTAAATGGAACTTTAGATTCTCTCTTTGTAGGATAAGGCAAGTGTTTAGGGTTATTATCTACTTATGTACAGCAAGACACTAGAGAAGTATTTATTGTTCATGATTATCCTTTTCTAGTAAGAAGTTTTTGGGTGTTTATCTATCTTTATATAGCAAGAAAAGTGTTTAGGGTTTTATCCATCTTATGTACAGCTGTTGATCCATTGCGGAATTCCTTAGTTTCATTTTTTTGTTAGAGCTTGCGATTTGATTTTTGAGATCTTTGCCTCCCCTCTGGAGAGATCTGGAGAGACAAACGAGGACAGTACTTCTGGTGAGAGTGCTGTGGACGACGGGAAAAGACTGTACTCCCGGAGAGATATCTAGGATGAGTAAGGAGGACTTTATCTCTGGGGAGACAGCTGGGGGTAATTGAGGACGACCGTACATCTATGAAGAGCTGGAGTCGACAGAGAAGGACAGTATATGTAGGGAGAGAGATAGGGTTATCTGAGGAGGACTGTATCTCTTGTATAAGGCACCTTTCTTCTGTATATTGTCCAATACTCTCGTATTATTTCGTTTCTTGTGATACACAAGTTCCCTGTACTTTTTATAGAGACTAGATGTGGTGCAAATGAACAGACAACTGAAGCCGACGAACACATAAAGGCAATCAGGTGCAGATGAATAGTGATAAGAGTGGGTTATTTCTACCGCTAAATGGCAGCAGTGGGAGGGTGTCTCCCAACCACACACACACACACACACACACACACACACACACACACACACGCGCGCGCACACATGTGTGATCGGTGCTTACACTACGGAGGAATGTTTTGAAGGAGAGCAACATAATACCACAAATAGTAGAACTCTAGACAAATGGATAAACTTGATATTTTCAGTCCTAGAGCTGCAGCTGGAAATTAAATGTTTTATCTATACTACATCCAAAAATGTTACTTGCATTAGAATAAGAATTATTGTTCTGAAAGATGATTTTTATGAAAAAAATTCATTCACGTTAGCTTACTTGGTATAGCGAAAACGTCACAATTATGAGTCTTGTACGGGATGCAGTTTTTGACCTGACTACACAAACGGGACGCCAATAGGCAAACAAAGAAACTGACAACACACGATCCCCATTAACCTAACCGCAAAGGATCAACATGAACCTGACCACAAAGCATTCCCTTTCGCTTCATTACTCACACGTTGATACAGTTTACAAGTTAGTCTGTTGTTGGTTTATTTTAAGTTGTTTCATGTTAACAATTCCAGGAGTGTATTCTTTCCAAATGTACACTAATTCAACAGAAAGTAAGGTGATAAGTTTTTGTGATAATTGATGAGGTCATGTTTCTACTCTAATGAGACACGTCCCTAACAGGTCTTGCCTCACCCATGCACATGATCCCTGTCAAAACTGACTTTTCCGTGACAGCTTTTGCAAACACTGATCAAGTACGGATCATTTGTACGTATCGGGTCCAGGACATGAT
>JAYMFT010318068.1:0-10036 GCA_038088735.1 Panulirus argus | reverse complement strand
TATATATATATATATATATATATATATATATATACGTGTGTGTGTGTGTGTATATATGTATGTATGCATATGTATAAGACGCCTTTCTAAACCAGTTGGAGAGGACGGTGAATCTAGTGGCGCCCAGTTACACCTGTGTAGAGAGAGAGTGTTTTCACCTGTGTCTTGCACAGCAAACTACATAAGTGTCCACAAACAGGGTGTGGCTCACGTATCTAGAGAGAGAGCGAATCTGCATTTGCATCGGGTATCCTGTTTGTCTGTGGATGTTTGCCCGTCTTTCTATGTGTCTGTGAGAATATGTTTGCGTGTGTGTGTGTGTGAGTAATTACCTATTTGTACTGTAAGGTAAGGGAGTTTTACACTCGTGGGGCCCCATCTCTTGAACATCCTATTCTGTTATACGACTTGTTACAAGTCATAAACCAAAGTTGAACCACCCTGACAATGTATAAGTGTAATGAGACTTGAGAAAACTAGACAAACAAGGATCTAAAAGTGACATCAGATTCATCAAAATGTCGTCTGATCCATTAACTGGTTTTGCCTTTATTTGGTAGCAGATTCGTTAATCCGAGCGACAGCTGGATTAATCATTGCCACGATATCATCACGGGAACGTGAAGAAGTTCATCCAAGTAAAAGAGGGAGGAAAAAAGTGAATTCGAAGTGATTAAAAGCGTCACGGAATGGTTGGGAAAATAGCAGACTACTCAACTTTCACTTCATAATTAATCGGAAGTTACGACGTTGGAATACTTCCGAGACAGTAGAGCAGTAGTTCAAGTCTCGTCTTGACGTGTGGCGTAGCGTGTTGAACGCTTCCGCGGGCTGGCCAATATGCCCCCTCTCTCTTATTTTTAACATTTATCATAATAAGTGGTTTGATATGTTCACCGTGAAAGGTACCCAACATTTGGGTTATACCTGCTTTCAGCATCTTGGCAGAGGAGGAGTGACATATCACCTAAACTTGTCACTGATTTAAGACTAAAAGATGAGAGGAAAGCTAGAGACTGACTGATTGCAGACGTTGTTGCTGCTATTGCAGTGCTTGTTGAGTCAAGGGAGAAAAGTTGGCGAACCGTTTGAATACCACAGCCAGGAACTCGAACATCTGCTTCCCCATTCCTTCGCCAAACACCAAGATGGAACCAGGGATGTAAATGCCCTCTCTTCTCCACACCCAGAACGTCCCAAGGGTCTGAATATCCCCACACACACACATCAAACTAAGGGTGTTTGATCGCGGGGTCTTGTCTCTGCTCTCGTGAAGTACCAGCACTCTTTACCGTGATGGCAAAGGTCTCTCAGTTTCTCAGTCTGTATCGATCACAACGTAAAGCAGCGGTATACACTCGTCCATAAGCTAGATTGAATGGAAACAGCCAAGACTCAGACACACCTGTAACCACCTGCACGTCTGAGAACAACTAAGATCACAAAAGTTACCCCTTGAAATACCATGATAAAGATCACATAAAGCTTGTCTCTTGCTCCCATCAACACCGTCACTATAATGCCATGTATTATCTACCAACAGACGACTGTTGTCTATGTAGAACTAGAACAACAAACGCTAACACGATATACATGAACGAAAACGTAAGATCCAAACACGAGTCAGCTAAGCGGGCCTAAATGATCGTTACAGTTGTTACTAAAATACAAGCAGATACATTTAAATAGATGATAAAATAATTTCGTATGGGTCCAACTGAATAGACCTAAGACAGTCAAAAGATTAGGCTAGAAATCCTAACCAAAAAGAACTTAGGTTTTTCTAGACGTATGTAAAGAACAAGAACTGCCTTTGGTCTTGTCAGTGGCATAATCCGTCTGTCATTGGCATTGGCAATGACACTGGCATTAGCTACAATTGGCTCCCTGAGACTCGATTAGGTGGCATTGGCTCACGGAAACACCAAGGGGGGGAAACTGGACCACAATGTCGCTCGGATCTGGTCTAAAGTACATCAATTAAGGTGCGAGTCCATCTGGCTCAGGAGGCCAGACTTCTCACACACACACACACAGCCTCCTCCCACCTCCCACATCCGCTGCTGTGGACATAGCGGGACCGTCGCTTAGCGCATCAAGCAGCAACCCTCCCCTCCTCCTCCTCCTCCTGCCCGCCCCTCCCTCACCCCTCACGCCACGAGCAAGGTCGTCTCCCTCCCAAGCTACGAGGCCAAGCGTTGCACCCTCTGGGATCTATTCATATCCCACCCACCCCTGTTCGAATCCCGGCGGGACGGTTTGGTTTCCAAGGCGTCCTCCATCTTGTGTCGGAAGTACCTCTCTCTCTCTCTCTCTCTCTCTCTCTCTCTCTCTCTCAGGAAAGACCTGACCCAGCACCACGGTCTCTCTGAGTCACTGAGACCCACGGGCGGGGGAGTCGTCGCCAATAGCAGCAGCAGCAGCAGCAGTGTTCCCACACCTGGTATCACGAGACCACGTGTTGCCAGGCCAGTGTTCCCATACCGGGCATGACACACACACACACAGCAATTACCACACTCAATTGTTACGCTCTATATTTTTTTCCTTTTTTTGGAGAGAGAGAGAGAGAGAGAGAGAGAGAGAGAGAGAGAGAGAGAGAGAGAGAGAGAGCACTTCAGCACCGTCATAAACACACGAGTATTCTCTTGGTTTTGTCCATCAACTGCCACCTGCACTGGGTAAACTACTTTTCTTATTTCCAGTATCAATATAGTTTCCACTTACCACAGGGTTACTTCGGCAAAAATCATCCTGGGATACATGCGTTCAGTGCTCAGCAGAGCTCCAATTCCAGCTAGCAAATTTACAGCAAACAAAAACTCCTTACCCACCGTCCCATTTCTTTCCCAGTTCCCACGGGATGGGAACTGAGGTGTTAACAACACCTCGAGTCTTTCCCACATTGTCCTGTCCCGCAGCAGTGAGGAACAGGAAACAGTTAGCCCTACCGTAACCATAACTCGAAAATTACTGAAATTTGGGTGAAAGTCGACATCTTCGTTTCCTCGAAAACCAGTTCTTCATCATTTCCCTCTGACCTTGCCATCCAGCGTGCGTGTTGGACCTTAAGACCAACACCTTTAACGACGCTTCTGTCATCTAAAGTTGACCTTTTCGTGCTAAGAGAGAGGACTCTTCCAAATTGGTACCTTATCCGTTTAGCTCTTCTGGTCGGTTTAGGAATCAGTATAATAAGAATAATCGTTTGTTACTTATCATCAAAAGTCTATCATTCCTAGCCACAGCTAGCATTCCCTCATCCATGTACTTATTGCCCACTTACACTTACAATGAACTCAAAGTTCACTTGATATACGGATACCCTTTTACGAGGCACTGAATCATATGCAAGCATCAACATTCGTTGCATTCCTTTTCTTCGACGTGGGGAGAACCAACAGATTTTAAAAAGAAAGTTTGGGAGCCAAGAGTGTGGAGAGAAATCTTCCTGGAGTCTATAAGAAAAGACAATTGCCGTAGAAGAATCGAGTCAGGGAAAGTTTTACGGGTGACGCCACTGAGAGACAACCTCGACCATACATGCCTTCCCCGCAGACCAAAATTTATAGCCCTTCATATCTCATTCTTTTTGTACATTTATGTATTTTTCTAAAAAAATATCTGATTTCGATCTCCAGTTTCGGTAGGAGCTATAAAATCTATCGCCGAAACTTAAATGGATTTTGTCTATTAGAGACCAATTAAGAATTAAGAGTTCTTAATGGGAAAGTGGGACCCATTACGGCACAGTGCTCTTGATAGATTGGTGAAGCATGAACCCAACTCACCTCCCACATGTCTGCCCAACTGTCGGTAATCACTGCATAAGTTGGGATCTATTTTTGTACACCGGCTTTCGCCACGTCTCCTGGATGTTGGTGACGATGTTTTTAGACGCTAGAGTAGACGAGGAGGAGGAGGAGGAGGAGGAGGAGAAGGAAGAGGATGTTCATGCTTCCGGTAGAGTAGAAACGGAGGGGTGGGTGCTTCTCCTCTGTCGTAGATGCGGTAGACGACGGTAGTGACAGTAGAATAACTCAGTCATTCCTTTTTATAGATGCGGTAGGCGTCTGTAATGACAAGGCGAGTCGTCGGTACTTCCTAAGTAGACAGGGGAGACGGTGGTACTTAGCGGAAGCGGTACTAGTACTTAGTGGGTATGATTCGGTAATGAGGCGACAGGAAGCGGGCGTAGGGAGGAGGAAGAGGAGGTTGGAAAAGGAGTGAGAGAGAGAAGAACTTTCCACCTCCCTCATTGTCTGGCTCGGAGGTGGAGGAGGAAGAGGAGGAGGAGTAGCAACGTCTTGAAGACGAGTGAGTGTGTGTGTGTGTGTAGTGTTCGACGTCATACCAATGGGCCACCTTCCGCCCTCTGGCTCCGTCTGGAGGCGCAGGAGGAGGCATATATGACATGCCTGACACGTACGGCGTCTATTGTTCTCCCGATAATAAGAGTTTTAAATGTAGGTGCTGGCCTCAGCGAGGGGAACCAGACGGTGATGTATGGGTAAGGGGAAGGTCAGGACATGACGACACGTATCCATGTATACGCACACATGTCCCCCCCCCCCTCCCTTTTTTTTCTTTCTACGTACATGAACTCATGCACGCTAGAAAAACAGAGAGAGAGAGACCTCTCAGTCTTTTCTCTCGAATCAGACTGTAATATCTGATTTTATATCTTTTTCTTTGAGATGGGGTCCCCACGAATGTAGAATTCCCACCCCGTACAGTACAAATAAGTAATTACACACACACACACATAGATTCCCATACACGTCACGCCCCATTCAGTCTCTCTCTGTCCATTATTCTCCTCACGCCTCAAATGTTATAGAAAAAATGTGTAAATCGCTCCATAAAGAAAGTCGGGAGATGCATCACCACGGACCGCGTTGCTAACACGCCCACGTAGCCACGATACTCCGCTCTGTGTGTAACATTTCCTAGACTAACGTTGCTTGGCCTAATGTTCCCCGGCCTCTGTTTACCCTAGTTCAACCTTCCTGTTATGCCAGCGGCCGCAAAAACTGGTTGATGTTCTCTCGCGCTCACTGTGGTGGGGGGTAGTGTATATTCTTCCTTGTGTTGATCCCGTTGTCTGTTTAACCTTTGAGGCGGTGTAGAAAAAAAAAGAAGAGAGGGTCAAATCTTGTGAATGTGAAGATTCTAGGTCCATGTCCTCACGAATGAAAGGAATTACTGATCAGATTTATGGATCTTTTTGTAGTGATGTGCATCAAGGCAATACCCATGTTCTCCCTAGTCAAAAGTGTCGTAATCTCGATTCTCTTTCTGAGCAAAATGATGTAAACTCCGGCCTCTCACTCATTGACTCTGATAGAGGAAGCGTCTTCTCAACGGACAGAATAAACCGAATAAACCGACTCTCTTTTCTAGGGATTAGCTCTACCCGCGCCCCTCATCTCATCTGCAGTTTCACGCGCCCGGCTATGATTTGCCCCGTGATGGAAAGACCATCAGAGCACCGTAATCTGAACTTCCACGGGAAGGAGAAACAATTGTAAAGCCATGCCTGTAAGTAGGTGACAACAGCGAATTGATCCGTCGTTGGAGTTCATCCTTGTACAACTAAATCTCGAGACCTCTTCCTCTTCTTCCTCCTCCTCTTCCTCCCCTCCCCTCTCCCCTCCCCTCTGAAACGACAGGTGGAACCTGAAAGAGGTGATTAGGGGGGTGGGGGGAACTAACAACTTACGGCCGAAGTTAGAAGCAGGTGGAATAGGAGTGGAGATCCTCGGCTGAGATAACATAGACGAAATCATTTCGTGTGTGAACCGTTCCTCCACGGAGCACATAACGTGAATTTCTTGGAGGATAATTTAAGCTTGCAGGAAGCTGTGATGGCTAAGGTCTCCAAAGATCCCCGGTGGCTGGGAGAGAGGAGTCTCTCCTTAAAAAAAAAAAAAAACTACAATTGTACCATTAACAGATAAAGTACTCAAGAAAACGAGAGTGAAAGCAGAAAGTACCGACAGGGGGCCGTTCTTAAATCCAACCGAAGATTGATCTAGAAGAGATAATGGTGAGTAACAACTGACTCTTCTGCAATTATCTACGTGAACCTCCAGGGCACATAGTATGCCCAGAACATAACCCATATCTAGGGATATCTATCTGCCTATTAGAGAGAGATAAAACTTAGATCCCCTAGAAAAGATATACATTCCCTTGGAATCATTAAAAACAACCTTCATCAGTAATGTACATGTACTCTTTGTATATCTCTAATATGTATATTTTTTGTCCCACTGGACACACTGAGTAAATATAGTGAATAAGTGTGTACACTCTTCTACACCTGATCTTAACTTTCCAACTACAAATTCTTTAGTACCATTTAGATTATCTAGACAAGGTAAAACATATATGAGCCTTATAGAAGACAGGTGAAAGCCTTTGCGCATGACCTGTGTCATCATAATCTGACCCCATACACACAAATTACGTTCAGCATGGCTCATCTTCGGCCAAAAGGTTTTGATATAGTACGTGTGAAAGCTGATATAGATTCTCTAATATTACTGCTTTAGTTTCAAGGCTGACTACACCTAAGAAAATGTATCTTTTATGTGTTTAGAATATTTTTTCCTTGTCTGTCTGTGAAAAGCAGAACCCGTTTGTGATCATTACAGTGACGCAGACCAAATTGAACGAAGGAGGTTCAGGGTGATACATTAGAGGAAGTGGTTTAGGGGGAAGAAGCGATTGGGTGGAGCAAAGGGAGGGTTTAAATGGGGGTTAGGGAGATAGACCAGGGGTAGAACTAGGGGGAAGGGAGTATATGGGAAGAGGGGAGTGGCGTGGGAAGATCCGGTTCTTTTGGCAACACTTGGGTTATGTTAATGGGATAGGGTTGCTAACTTAAAGGATGTGTTGGCAATAACTTCAGTCGTATTACGTAATATTTTCTTGTTTCCATCTCAAAATCTTATCTTGAATATCACCCTGAATTCTTTTGTCCTTTCCTCTTCGTTTATATTCGTTTTACTAACTTCTTTCACGTCATCGTATTCATGATCTTATAATTCTCATCATCTTCACCTACAGTATCATCATCAACGTCATTATGATCATTATGACGTGATCATTGTTTTCATCATCACACAGTGTGACTCAGCCTGGACACAACATCAGCAGTTCCTCCACCCCTGAAATTCTCCTTTCCTTCCTTTATCACTTTTGCCTCATCTTTTATACCCTACTTAAGTCCTGGTCGTCATTGAGGATCTCCGTCCATGACTGGGAATTTTCTCACACAAAAAGGAAACTAAAAATCGGATCATTTCTCCCATCACCTGTGGCCAGAATGTCATCATGATTCAATTTAGCAATTTTTAGTAGCAAAGTCATTTAGCTCGAGACGTGAGAACGTGAGAATGTTGATAAAAGTCACCTCGTTTCCACCTCCGAACTGGAGCTGAGAATACTCAAGCTCGTGTCCCCATGTCTAATACCTTTACCTCACAAGGTGATAAAGATGGTAATCTGGAAGTAAAGTTTAGGGTTTTACGTATAATCTTTTTTCTTTTTCATCGGACGGGTTGGCGAGGGTAGCACTTTGTCGGAGTTTGAGGAGAAAATGGTAAGGACAAACTGGTCCCCACTTTGATTCGTCATTACAACACTGGTCCCCGTCTACACACAGACTACCACGAATTCACATGTAGGAAAACCGCGTCTTAGGAACGTAGATATGGATTTATGGCCGTGAGTGCTTAAGCTTCGATTTCATACGTTTATTCTGAAATATTACTAGTAATCAATATGGATCAATACAGACACAGAAACACGAGGATGCGACAAATACTTGGGATTGTTCCCTCTCGCTTGGCTTCGGTTGGATGGGGACTTGTCCGCTATGATCGTAATCTTAAGCAGGGAAGGACACAACGCCCACATAACTAGAAGAAAAGGGAGGATCGAACGAGAAGGAAAAGGGAGGAATAGACTTGGGATCAGGATGGGAGAGGGGAAGGGTGGGTCAAAATGGAAGGGGGTGCATAGGAGCGGGGATAGGAGTAAGATGGAAGGGTTCCCTTGGGCTGTGGGTGTGGGAATGGGTCAAGGTGTGAGCATAGGGCAGGGGCGTGACCCGCCTAGCCTCGCCCCACAAGTCAGCACCAGTCTTCGGGGCCACCACAACCACCATCTCCACCACAACTCCACCACCACCACCACCACAACTCCACCACCACAACCAGTGGAGGTGGAGGTGATTCAGTAAACACAGCTGCTGTCTGACTAGTCCCCAGGGCCTCCTGTTACCAGTGATTACAGGACTAAAATCATCATTCGTTTTGATGATTTCGTAGTTTGTTAGTGTGATGGGTAACATGCCATACCCACGTGTGTGTGTGTGTGTGTGTGTGTGTACGGACAGACAGAGAGACAGTAGAGTTCAAAAGGAAATCTGTCTGAGTCTCTGACGATAATGATACCTATAATGGCTCTGCAAACTACCAAGCTCTTAGGTACTAATTGTCTGCCAACTTCATTCCTTTCCATCACGAGTCATTCCTTCCTGCAGGCAGGTGTCCCTCCACGTGTCCACTCTCCTGACTCTCTCAAGAACTTCGTTCATTCGCCATTCTAACCAGTGAGAAACTATCACACGTTTTCTCAGCCGCACTCGCTAATTCAGCTGTCCAGATATATACTCAGGATGTCATTTATGCAGATTGCAAACCTCTCCTTCTTTGTCCCACCTCCTCCTACTCCCACACACACACACACACACTCCCTGACGTAGCCTGGTATGTGTGTTCCCGGGGGCTTCTTGATGCACTAGACCAGCCTACCATAAATAGCTGCTTAGTCACATGTGCCTCTCTCTCTCTCTCTCTCTCTCTCACTAGGTCCCCTGCTCCCGTGGCGCGCGCACAGTCGGTCGAGGTCAGTGTGTGTGTGTGTGTGTGTGCGTGTGCGTGTGTGTGTCAGGGCTCACCCCAGGAGTGGCCTTTAATCACCCAGCCTTCAGCCTGCTCTGCTTCTGAGCCACCCGGGGTCAGACCTCTACACACTATGCAAATTCTGAAGGTGCGGTGAAGGGGACGGGACGAATTTTTATTTTGGATTACCCTGTACCAGCTGGTGTCAGCACCCACTCTTGCTCCCAGGCCTCAACACAAATCCTTAATGTCTGTCTTTCCAAGATTTCTATTTTTTTTGGTTTCCTTTGTTCTAGATTTTATGTTTCCCTCTCATGAGGTGACTTTCGACGTTTCCTTCCCGTTTCGTCACGAGTTACGTCCACGATTTGGTTTGTGTTTTGTGTAGTGATGATTTATATCTTGTTAAAGAGCAGACAATCGTCCATAAAGTGTTGTATATTCACAGTGATTCCCGCTTTGTTTAGTCATAATTGAACTCTTTTCTTCCCCTTTTCAGTCTGTTCTCTTTCCATCTAATTTCCTTCCTCCTTCTCTTTCCTTTCCTATTTACCTCTCTACTTCTCTCCCATCTCTTTTCCATCTTTAGAATCTTCTCCCTCCTCCTACTCCTGTTTCTACTCCTTCTCCATCTGGTTTTCCTTCTATCTAATTGCCCCTTTTTCTTCTTCATGATTCATCTTATCCTAAATCTCCTGTTCGTCTTCTTCATCCTCCTAATCCCTCTCCTCCTCCTTTATTAATCCTCCTCTTCTTCTTCCTCCTCCTCCTTCTTGCCTTCTTCCTCGAGAACTCGACCCACTGCCGTTGGGAGACAGAACCCGTGATTATATGCCTGTTGCTGTGGTCTGTGTGGTGCAGAGGGGTGGCTTGGGTGTTGGCTGTGGTTGGCTGTGGTGGTTGTGGCTGCTTTAGTGATGGCTGTGTCGCTCAGGTGGGGAGCTTCAACTTGCTGTGGTTAAGGATGTTGTCTGTGGTGTGACAGGATACGGATGAGGCCCACTTCTGAGGATGGTGGGGGAAAAGGGGAGAGAGAACTGCTGGTAAAGGAGAAGAAGAAGAAGAAGAGAATAATAATGATAATAAAAGAAGAATGAATGAACATATATATATATATATAT